>CM028760.1:19870251-20170251 GCA_016801395.1 Leptodermis oblonga
CCAAATTGCATGTTTGGGATACAAACTTTACTGATCAGGACCAGCTTTGTGATTTCTGGGAGCCAACCCCATCCCTTTCCAAGACCTTCCGGTTCGCCAATTTTACAATTATATGAGGACCTATACTCCTCTTTTGTAGCCAAGATTAATGCCACAGCTGCTACACAGATCACTTCAATGGATATTGTGCTTTTATGACATGGTCGCTATTATTGCTAGAGCAAAAAATAGCAGTCACAGCAATCTTTTACATATTTGTCTAAAATTCTTCTAATTGATTATCTTCTTTTTTCCACTTTAATTTAACTGCTATAAATTTTGTTGTTTGTTCTCCTCACCACTAATTTATTTCCAAACATCCTATCTATTCCCATCCCGATTAGAATCAATAATCCATATCAATCTATTCAATGAAGCTTTGCAGTTGTCTTTGCACACTTTTTTTCCCCTAGCAAAACATTGCATTTATTGGTTTCAGACTTTCACTCTCTTCTAGAAAACTCCCAAACACTCTATTTCGCCAAACAATGTGCAAGATCGCAAAGTAAATTAAGTCGATCGTTCTAATGGTTGCTAGGGTAGTTTTGGTGAAACCTCGACCCGCCAACAATGGATAAATGGAACGTTGGTATAGAAGACGGTGACCCACGAGTGTACAATGTTGAGAACCTCAGTATAAGTACGCCACGAACAACTCACCAAAAGATTGTTCGATAAGTGTTAAATGCTACAAGACTGATTCTTGATAAGTTCTATAGTTCAACGAAGAACTAAGAGTTTTAGAAAAACTCACAAAAACATTTTAGTTCCATCAAAGTCTTACTCAAATGTTTGCATAGGTGGCCTTTTATTAAAACTTTACAAGGTGGAAGAATAGGGTACACTTCCTTCTTGTTTCATTGAGGGTTGTGTATGTTTCAAACACACCCAAGCCGCCTGTTGAAGAAGAGGAATCATTGGTGCAGATGAAAAAGCACCACAAGTGGGAGACGGGTGACGAGGTATGCAGAGGACACATCCTCAATGCCATGCATGACAACTTGTTTGATGTCTACCATATAGTTCCTACGGTAAGGGAACTTATGGAAAAGTTGGAGGCAAGGTACATGCGGGAAGATGCAACAAGTAAGAAATTCCTGGTCTCAACTTTCTTAAATTATAAGATACAAGATAATAGACCAGTGATGGAACAATTCACCGAGTTGGAAAGGATGCTGAATCACTTTAATCAGTACCAGTTGACCATGGATGATACAATTATTGTTTCAGCAATAATTGAAAAGCTTCCTCCTTCTTAGAAAGACTTCAAAAAGGATCTCAAACACAAGAAGAGATCAAATTTGAAGGACTTGCTCATGACCTCCGTGTAGAAGAGGAATTAAGAATGCAGGAGTCTCGTGAAAATGAGAAGAACAAGGCAAATGAAAAGGTCGAGGAACCCGCAACAAAGCTGCATGTTGTAGAACAAGGACAAAGCAGCAAGTCCAAGAAGAGAGCCCACAAAGACAATAATGATCAAGGCAAGAATAATAAGAAAAAGAAGGGCAAATGCTTTCATTGCAAAAAGAAGGGCAAGTATGATTGTCGACTTCTAAAGAATAAAGGCACCAACAACTCCAACAATGAGAAAGGAGAGGATGCCTTGGTTGCTATGATTTCTTAATTATGTCTTGTTGATGAAGATTAGTCATGGTGGGTTGATTCAGGAGCCACTAGACACATATGCAAGAACAAGAACTTCAAATCATTGAAAAAAGATAGTGCTAAAGATTCTATAGTTTACATGGGGAATTCTGCAACAGCCCCTGTAAAAGGAGTTGGAGATATTGATCTCAAATTCGCTTCAGAAAAGGTAACCTTGACAAATGTACTCTATGTTCTTGAAGTTAGAAAGAATCTTGTGTCCAGTAGTCTCTTGAATAGGTTTGGTTTTAAGTTAGTCTTTGAGGCTGACAAGTTTGTCCTTTCCAAAGGTGGCATGTTTGTAGGGAAAGGATTCCAATGTAATGGCATGTTTAAAGTTAATGCAATGCCAATCAATAAGATGGCAGTTTCTTTGGTGTATATGCTTAATTCATCTTCTACTTTATGGCATAATAGACTAGGACATGGGCATTTTAGAAGGATGAATGACATGATAAAATTAGATCTTTTGCCTAAATGCTCAAAGATAGAAAATGACAAATGCCATGAATGTATGCTAAATAAAATTACAAGGAAACCATTTCCTGCAGTTGAAAGGAAAACAAATACACTTGAGTTGATACATAGTGATTTATGTGACTTACATGCTGCTCCCTCAATAGGAGGAAACAAATTTTTTGTCACATTTATTGATGATTGTACTAGATACTACAATGTGTATTTGTTGCATTTCAAAGATCAAGCCATGCAAAGTTTTAAAGTACAAAACTGAAGTTGAACTTACATGCAATAGTTTGATTAAGTGTCTTAGAATGGATAGGGGTGGAGAGTATTATGAATTGGATTATTTTCAGTCAAGTGGTATTAAACATGAGGTGACTGCTCCATATACACCACAACAAAATGGCATTGTTAAAAGGAAGAATCATGTGTTAATGGAAATGGTTGACACAATAATGTCTACTGCTGGCCTTAATCAGAGTTTTTAGGGAGAGGCTATTCTTACAGCTTGTTACTTGTTGAATAGAGCTCCTAACAAGAGGAATTTAGTAACCCCTATGAACTTTGGTACAAAAGGAAGCCAAACCTTAGTCATTCAAAGGTTTAGGGCTACAGGGCTGTTGTAAGACTTCCTGAACCAAAGAAAAGGAAGCTAGGGGAAAGAGGAGTGGAATGCACCTTCATATGCTATGCTCATAATAGCAAGGCCTACAGATTTTTGGTGATTGAACCAAATGATTCTATTGGTATAAATACCATTTTAGAGTCAAGAGATACTGCCTTTGATGAACAAAGGTTTTCACTATTCCTAAAGCAATGGCAAGTGGTTCTAATCAAGAAAAACCTACAGTAGCAAGTGGTTTTAACCAAGAAGAACCTGCAGTAGATAACTCAAGTAGTGGCAATGAAGTCACTGAATTGAGAAGGAGCACAAGGGCTAGAAGAACCACAACTTTTGGTCCAGATTTTGTTGCTTATCTTGTAGAAGGAACAAGAGATGGAATAAGTAAAAAAATGCCTTATTGCTTTAATATGGATGCTGATCCTGGCACTTTCGGTGAAGCTATGAAATCTCATGAT
The DNA here is from genome assembly GCA_016801395.1 of Leptodermis oblonga. Taxonomy (NCBI): domain Eukaryota; kingdom Viridiplantae; phylum Streptophyta; class Magnoliopsida; order Gentianales; family Rubiaceae; genus Leptodermis; species Leptodermis oblonga. Next base: position 19,873,477 of record CM028760.1, read on the forward strand.
GCTTCATTTTGGAGAGAAGCAATCAATGATGAAATGGATTCAATTCTTGAAAATAATACTTGGGTATTAGTTGACCTTCCCCTTGGTTCCAAACCCATCAATTGTAATGGATCTTCAAAAAGAAAATGAAGGGGAATTAGACGAGGAGGTATACATGAAGCAACCGGAAGGATTTGTTGCTCAAGGCCAAGAGCAAAGGTGTGTAAACTTGTGAAGTCATTGTATAGGCTTAAACAAACTCCAAAACAATGGCATTAAAAGTTTGATGAAGTAATACTTGCTAATGGATATAGAATTCATGAAGCAGACAAATGTGTCTATAGCAAGTATGAAAATGGCAGTGTCGTCATATGTCTATATATGGATGACATAATGATTTTTGGTTCAGACTTAGAGCAAGTCAGATAAACCAAACAAATGCTTTCAAGAAATTTTGACATGAAGGATATGGGAGAAGCTGATGTTATTCTTGGTATAAAGATCAAGAGAGAATCTGAGTCAATAAAGCTTTCACAAGCACATTATGTTGAAAAGATTCTCAAAAGGTTTAATCACTTTAAGTGTAAACCGGTCACAACTCAGGTTGATCTAAACTTGGATTTTGTCAAAAATCAAGTAGATCCTGTTTCTCAGCTTGCGTATGCTAGAGTTATAGGGTGTTTGATGTATGCCATGACTTGTACACGTCCGGATATTGCTTATGCACTTGGTGTACTGAGTAGGTATACAAGTAATCCTAGTAAACAACATTGGTTAGGGGTGAATAGGGTGTTGAGATATCTCAAAAAACCAAAGACTATAGCATCACCTATAGGGGTTATCATTCTGTTCTTGAAGGGTATTCAGATGCTAGTTGGATCACGAACAAAGATGATCACTCTTCTACAAGTGGTTGGGTCTTTGTTTTGGGTGGTGGAGCAATTTCTTGGGCTTCAAATAAGCAAACGTGCATTGCAGACTCCACCATGGCTACTGAATTCATTGCTTTAGCTTCAGCAAGCAAAGAAGCAGAATGGCTCAGAAATATCTTGCATGAGATTCTGGTTTGGCCAAAGCCAATTTCTCCAATATCCATACATTGTGATAGCACTACTATGATTGCTAAAGCATATAGTCAAGTGTTCAATGGGAAGTCTAGGCATATTGGTGTGAGGCATAGCATGGTTAGAGACTTGATAACAAGTGGTTGCATAACCTTGGACTATGTGAATACCAAATATAATTTGGCTGATCCTTTAACAAAAGGACTCGCAAAGGACATGATAGAAAATACTTCTGTTGAGATGGGATTGTCCTAGTCCATTCACAGTGGAAACCTCAATTCATTACTAGTTAACTACTAGTTCTGAATTCAATGTAGTTAAAAGTACATTGCACAATGGTCGGAACACTAAAACAGTTTGGTGTTAATACTCGCCAGTGAGTTTAGGATGAACTTTTGAGTTCTTAACAAGTTCAAGTTAAATACCAAATATGAGAAAAGTAATAATGCTGGGAATTATCATATAGCGGGGGTATTTTGAAACTTGCCTATATGAATGCATTATGAAAATTCATAAAAGGTTCTTCAATGAAACCTTGGATGCATACATGAAAGAGATTGAGGCACATAGTTGTTATGTGTTGTTTATAACATGTTGCGGGAAAGCGAACTTGTGCATGAGTATATTAAGGCTTGTCAATGGACTGTTGGTTCAAAGCTTGTCTATCAAATTAGTTCGATGAGTTTGTAAGGTATATTTACTAAGGCGTTGGTTCAATCGAAACACACCAAAGCTGAAGCATGAGATATCAAGAAAAGTTCTTGATTTTGAGAGGAAGGCAATTTTCGAAATCATTGGAAAATAGCGGGGAATTGTTGGAGATTTTCCAATAATTAGCTAAGGAAGAAAGGAAAAACTGAAGAGTAGATGTCCGAGTGGCTGTGCGAGTCACGCAGCCGCTCGGACTATGTCAAGTAGCTAATGTAACTGGAAATGTAAGAGCACCTCTCCGACTTGGACAAGTACTCGGACGAGCTCCAGAAGCATTGAGGAAGTACACGTCCAACTCAGATTGTACTCAGACGAGTTCCAGAAGCTTTCCGATGCAGAGTCGAATACATGCCCGACTCGGACGAGCTCCAGTAAGGTTTTTCTGTCCGGAAGTGTTGCGTCTCTTCACAAAAAGTGTGATTCAGGCTCCAATTCTTATCCGAATTTAGTTCCATTTCTTCCTACCTTTTCCTAAGAGGTGTGAATAATAAATAGCACCCTTTGGAGGTTTACAAATAGACTTCTTAGGACAATGATTCAGACACAAGCAATCATTCTCATTCTACAAGAAATTCTTGCCCTTTCCACACGTGTTCTGTAGTTCGTTTGAGTTAGGGCAAACTTCTAACGATCATCTTCATCTTATCTCAAAATGATATTACTCCTAAACTCTTTGCACTCATAAGCGAACTAATAAAGCCTAAAGGAAAGTGCATTTGCACGATTTGAATATGCACCTTCTGCTTTCTACAAGTGTAATAGATTACATTTTTCTTTCAGAAATAAAGTTTGTTTTTTCTGGTTCTTATTGTGCTATAAAGTCCCATTGTTGTTCAAAATATCCAACAGTCTTGACACCTTTTGAGGCTACTGGCCAAAAATAGAAGAAAAATTATGAAGTTTTGAGCCCGACCTCGACACCATCTCAACCTCGAAGCATTCTGCACAAAAATGTTCGACTCCAAGCCTCGACACCCTCTTAACTTCGAAGCTACTGAAGAACAACTAATAGAAATGGAAAGAAAAGAAGAAGAAAAAAGTTGGAGAAGGTAACATCGGTTTTAACCGATATTACTTCGGTTATAACCGATCTCAAATTCTGAGTGCTAAGCTAAAAAGTTCAAAATAGCAATTTTAGCAGATCATAAATCGGTTATAACCAATCTTGTGTCAGAAAAGCCATTCTCTGAAACTAGCTGTTAGAAAGCCATTGGGAGCCATTTTGCCACTCTTATAAATACCCCTAAGCTGTAAAAAGATTGGTAATCCTCCCCCACAAGTCTCCTACACTCAAGCATCATTCAAGAGTTGTATTTCATAATTTAAATGTCAAATTAGCTTGTGAGTTAGGATTAGAAAGAGGCCTTTGTGCCCATTTGTCATAGTTTGTTGTAAACTCCATTTGTGGAGATTCTCATTATTGTAAACACTTTGAGGAAGTCCTAAACGCTTGAGTAAGTGTTGTAGGCACATTGTATGTGAGGCAAAGTCCAAAACTCTTAAGTAAAGAGTTAGGCAAGAAGAAAGGGGGAGCAAGAAGAGAAGGAGAGACCCAACTCAAGAGGTTGAGTTTAGGCAATTGTACAAGTCCCAATTTGAGGTGGGTTGGGCATTGGAGTTAAAGACCTATCCAAGAGTTTGGATTAGGCAAAGGGTAGAAGTCCTAGTTTAGAACTAAATTATGCGAATAGGAAAAAGTCTTGATCAAGAGGTTGAATGAGCAAAAGTCCTTTGGTATAGGCAAGAGGAGTCTTGAGTAAGACCTACAATCCTTGAGGAAGGATAGGGCAAAAGATCCAATTGGTAGCCTTAGGCAAAGGAGTCTTAATCTAGAGCTAGATTAAGCAATGGAAAAGTCTTGAGATTGAGAGATTAATTGTAAGGGATTGAAACACTCCTTTAAGTGTTTCCTAGTTGATTAGAAATCTCAAGTTGTATAACTTGGGGAGTGGACTAGGATTTAAGGAGAATCCGAACCACTATAAATTTGGTGTGTTCTTGCTTTGATAGTTTATTTGCTTTCACATTTTGGAATCACTAATCACACACTTCACTTGGTAACATTGTTTTTACACTTGTCTTTGAAAAAGGTTTTTCAAAGTTGCTCTTCTTTGTAGAAGAAATTTTTAAAAGGTCAAGAACCTAATTCACCCCCTCCCCCTCTTAGGTTGCTATTGATTAATTGGGATAACAATTGGTATCAGAGCTAGTGCTCTAATTTGTTTGCTTAACAACCTTTGAGTTTAAAGATCATTTTTGCAACCTTTGTGATTTTTAGAGTCTTATTTGCTTTCTTGATTATTTGTGCTTTATTTTCCGCAATTTGCACAAAATGGCTAAAGGTAAGAAAGCCATCAAGAAAGTGACCAAGCCAGCTAAGACTTGGGATGATTCCTCAAGTAAGGAAAAGAAGGAAACCACACAAAGATGCTTTGTTGGGAGTGAGTTACAAGAGGTAACAAATTCTTCCCAATATTCTTCATGTGGTAGTGAAATGCATGATAGTGATAGTGACAATGATAATGCTAGTAATGCTAAAGTATACAAGTATGTCACTTTAATGCATAAGAAATGTATGAATGCCATGAAAATGATTGTTATGCATGAAAAGAAAATTAACTCTTTAGAAATGCATGTGGCATCATTAAGAGAAGAAAATTCTACTTTGAAATGTGAAAATGATGAATTAAGAAACAAAGTAGATGAAATGAGTACTTTGCTTGATAATGAAAATGCAAAGTACATTGAATTGAAAATGTATTATGAAAACGACTTAGACGAAAATGAGAAATTGCATGAAAAGGCTAGTTCATATGATTTGTTAAAAAATGAGTATGAATGCATGAAAAAGAAAAATTGAAGACTTGAGTGCAAGTCTTGAAAATTTGACTTTAGGGAAAACAACTTAGAAAAGTTGTTAGGCAAACAAAAGGTAGGAAATAATAAACATGGCTTAGGTTATGAAAGTAACCAAGATTGTAATATGCCTTCTACTTCTACTAACTTTGTTAAGGCTTCAAATAGTAATGTTAAACTTACCTATCCACCTATTGAAGCTAAAAAGAAGACTAATCATGCATGGTCGTATGAAAAGATAAAGAAGCGTTCTAATTGTAAAACTGATGTAGATTTGATTAATTCATCATTCTATATGCCTAGAAAAATGCATGTTCCCCATAGGCATAGTGAAACTTCTTGTCAATTTCATGATTTTGCCTTATGTGCCCCCCAAAGAGGGATATGTGTTTGTTAAATGCTCATTATGCTACTAGATACAAGAATGTGCATAGTTCATTTGAAAATGAACCTAGGAGACATTATCATTCATGGTTGTCTGGATCGAACCGGACGTTGAACCGGTGAGGCCAAGGGTTCGCTCGAACCGAGGGTTCGATCGGTTCAAGCCAGGGGTCAAACCGGATGACATCATATATATATATATATATAATATATTAATGATGAACATGTTTTAATTTGATTATTTGTAATATTTAAATTTTTTTTTTACAACAATTATATATTTTTGCAAATTTTACAACCAAGTTAAACATTAAAATTCATTATTATAAAACCCAATAAGTAAATCAACTATAAAATATTTCTTATTTTCTATTAAAAATATATAAAAAATTATATTACTACATTTTTATTAGACAAAAAAAAGGATAAAATTCGATTAAAAAAAATTAAACGTATTTTAAGTTAATACATGAATAAATTAAACAAATTTATATTGAACTGAAAACAACTACTAAAAATTATGATAGTATTAATTTTATAAATAGTAAGGAATTATAATAAAATTAACATTAGTTTTGGATTGTCCAATAAATAGATTGTTAGAAAGTTCATGATTCATATAAAAATGAGTTAAAACAAAAAATTAAACAAAAATGAAAAATGGTATAGTGGTAAGTACTCATGTTTCCATGTGAGTGACCAAGGTTCAATTCCTATTGATAGCAAAATTTTGCAAAAGTTGTTAAATTTTAAAATAAAATTAAAAAACCCAGTTCGGGCTGGTCGGCCCGATTTTTGGCCCGCCCGCGATTTTGACCGATTTTTTAAGGATCCAGTTTTTCCCATGTTTTGAACCTGCAAGGGTGCCGATTCTTGGCCAGACCAGTCTGACTGCCCAGACAACGCTCTTGTCATCAGAAAAATGATTATAGGAACTTTAATACACTATATGCTAAAAGGAATCATGTTTCTCATATGCCTTTGAAAAGGCATAGTGTAGTTCATTATAATAGAGTGTCATATGCATATAGAAGAAATGTTAGGAAATTTCCTTGATTAGATGCACCTTTTATATGTGACTATTGTGGTAGACTAGGTCACAGCTCTTCCAAATGCTTTGATAAGAAAAATGTGAAAAAGGGAAGAAAGATTTGGAAAGTAAAGGAACAAGCTAACCCCCTAGGACCCAATAAGTGTTGGGTACCAAAATCGTTTGCTTGATTTCCTTGCAGGTCCTTGATGCTACTTTATGAACTAAATCTCAATGAAGAGATGCTTGAAAAGTAGCAAGGATGGTTAATTGGAGCCAAATGGTGAAAAATGCAAAAATTGCAAAAATGGCTTCAAGAATGATAATGAGCCCATAAATGCTCATTTGAGGTAACATGTATCATCTCTTAACTCACTTTGAGTGCTTTATAATTGTTTTGATGATTATATGCAAATTGAGTTGAATGTGATGAACATGTGTGATTTGAGTTCAAAATGATGGATATGTGATATGAAATGTATGTTATGCTTAAATGAAAAAGTTGACTTGTATGTTCACTTCATATCCTTGAATCATTTTAATTGAAAGCATGTTTTCATGAAAGTCTTTAGGACTTTATGAGCTTTAATGGAAAATAGGTAGAAGTTTGACTTTAGGTTGACTTTTAGACTTTTGCATGCTTAGAAGATGAAAATTGTTCTAATGAACTTAAAATGATACTTGAAATATGCTAAGACCAATTTTGATGTTAAAAGACACAAGAAAAGATGAGTTAGGCAAAATAGAGAAAATTTGAGAAAATTTGAAATTTGCCTTTGATTGATGAGTCTTTGAGTTATAGAATCCTAAGAATGCTATGCTTTTAAAGTTAAAATGATGCATTAGGATCTATTTCACTTTTGGTATCTTGAAATTCTTGCATGATAAAAAAGTTTTAAAAAAATTTCATTTGAAGATAACAAGAATTAAGCATGTTTGCATTACTTGAAATGGTTGACCAAGTGGTTGACTTTTGATTTACACATGCTTTAGCTTACTTGAGATTTTAAGCATGAACTTATTGATAATTTGAAGTTGCTCACATGATAAAATTAAGATTGTATACTTGAAAATGGCAAACTTCAAAGAATGTATGCTTTGTATGCTTCAAATTGAAAAAGCTTGACCAAGTAGTTGACCTTGAAAAATATGCATGTTTTGGATTGTTTGAATCATTATGCATAAACTACTTGAGTATTTAACGTTACTTGGATGATAAAATGCTTGATAGAAACTTGAAAATAGCAACTTTCAAAATTCAAAGCTCGACTTGCTTAAGCTTGAAAATGGTTGACCGATAGGTTGATTTTGCACATATGCATGATTTGAAATGTATAATTCCTTTTATATGTTGCATATGTTGATTAAAACTTGCTCATGTGCTTAGTTGAGATTTACATGATAAAATTGACAAGTTTGAAGAAAATAGGCATTACTTTAGAAAAAGCTTGACTTTAAGTTGACTTTCAAGAATATGCATGAAAAGTGAATATTTGAATTCTTGAAATGCTTTATATGCCTAATGGAATTTGCTTGCATGAAGAAATGAAGTTTTTAAACTTAAGAAAAGCAAATTTCATGAAAAGTTGAAAAGTTTGCAAGTTTGACCAATGAGTTGACTTTGACATGATGCATCCTCTTTTGTATTAGATGCATACATATTTATCATTAGGGTCATTTGAAGTTGCTTGTATATTTTCAACTTGTTTTTAACATGAGTTGATGCCATATTTCATAATTCTTAAGAACTCATGTGTTCAAGAAGGGTCATTCTTTAGAAAGAATGAACTCCTTTGGTTGTCATAAGCTTAACTTGCTCTTGATTGCATGAAGCTTCTATGCTTCTTACTTGATTGGTTAAGCTCTTTGAAATGTGTATGCTAGAATTTAGGGGGAGAAAAATTAGAACTAGCATAGTCATTAAGTGTTAATATTAGCATAGAGATAGGATTAAGCTTAGAATGGACTTTTAGAGTGCATTTACTAAGGGGGAGAAAATGCTAAAACTGGCTTGGCTTAAAATTGTGCTAACTTGTTAAAAATGACTTGGCTCATAAAAGAACACTCCATGGTATGCTTAAAGGATAAAATGATGACAAAAAAGGGGAGAAGATGTGATTTAAAATGCTTTACTTTATAATTCTCTATAAAATCACATATTTGTTTTGTCATCATCAAAAGGGGGAGATTGTTAGACCTATGGTCTTAATCTTAGTTTTGATGATAAGTTAACAAATATATGATTTTGTTTCATGCTCTGCACTTGAAGAACTCTTATAGAAAAATATAGAAAAAGTCCAACAGAGCCATATGCAAGGAGCTGTCCAAATGTAGAAGCCAAAGTCCAAGAATAAGGAAGAAAAGTTCACAAGAAGACCAACACAAAAAGCAGCGAAGAAAACAGAGTTAAAATGAAGAAACGGCAAGCAAAACAAGGAAGTGTCTATCCCGAGTGTAGACAGGGTGTCGACTTTGAAGCTAAGCCCAGAAAGTGTCGAACCCGACCTTCGAACTCAAACCTCGACCTTCGAACTCGAACCTCGACTTGAACCTTGCCAAGAAAGTGTCTAACTCAAATCTAGATAGGGTCTCGACACCCTTTTAGGCTACTGGCCGAAAAGAGAAGAAAAAATTGGGAAGTTTCGAGCCTGACCTCGACACCATCTTGACCTTGAAGCATGCTGAGCAGAAATGTTTGACTCCGAGCCTTGACACCCTCTCGACTTCGAAGCTATTGAAGAACAACTAAGAGAAATGGAAAGAAAAGAAGAAGAAAAAAGCTAGAGGAGGTAACATCGGTTTTAACCGATATTACTGCGGTTATAACAGATCTCAAATTCTGAACGCCAAGCTAAAGAATTCAAAATAGCAATTTTAACCGATCATAAATCGGCTCTAACCGATCTTGTGTCAGAAAAGCCATTCTCTAAAACTAGCCGTTAAAGAGCAGTTAGAAAGCCGTTGGGAGCCATTTTGCCAATCCTGTAAATACCCCCAAGCTGCAAAAAGATGGGTAATCATCCCCCACAAGTCTCCTACACTAAGCATCATTCAAGAGCTTTATTTCATACATTTAAATGTCAAATTAGCTTGTGAGTTAGGATTAGAAAGAGGCCTTTGTGCCAATTTGTCATAGTTTGTTGTAAACTCCATTTGTGGAGATTCTCATAATTGTAAACACTTTGAGGAAGTCCTAAACACTTGAGTAAATGTTGTAGGCACAGTGTATGTGAGTCAAAGTCCTAAACTCTTGAGTAAAGAGTCAGGCAAGAAGAAAGGGGAAGCAAGAAGAGAAGGACAGACTTAACTCAAGAGGTTGAGTTTGGGCAATTGTACAAGTCCCAATTTGAGTTAGGTTGGGCATTGGGGTTCAAGACCTATCCAAGAGTTTGGATTAGGCAAAGGGTAGAAGTCCTAGTTTAGAGCTAAATTAGGCAAAAGGGAGAAAGTCTTGATCAAGAGGTTGATTGAGAAAAAGTCCTTTGGTATAGGCTAGAGGAGTCTTGAGTAAGACCTAAAATCCTTAAGGAACGATAGGGCAAAAGATCCAATCGCTAGCCTTAGGCAAAGGAGTCTTAATCTAGAGCTAGATTAAGCAATGGAAAATTCTTAAGATTAAGAGATTTATCTTAAGCAATTGTAAGGGATTGAAACACTCTTTAAGTGTTTCCTAGTTGATTGGAAATTTCAAGTTGTAGAACTTGGGGAGTGGACTAGGATTTAAAGGGAATCTGAACCACTATAAATTTGGTGTGTTCTTGCTTTGATTGTTTATTTTCTTTCACATTTTGCAAATCACTAATCACACACTTCACTTGGTAACATTGTTTTTACACTTGTCTTTGAAAAAGGTTTTTCAAAGTTGCTCTTCTTTGTAAAAGAAATTCTTAAAGGGTCAAGAACCTAATTCAACCCCTCCCCCTCTTAGGTTGCTATTGATTAATTGGGATAACACCGTCACGTGTTTGATCTGGATCGTATCACAAACTTTCACCTCATCCAGAAAACTCTCAAACACTATTTTGCCAAACAATGTGCAAGATCACTTATGGGACATCAAAATAACCAAGCACAGTTAGAGAATCACCAATCACTTGTAATCTACACAGGTAAGATGAAAAGCTTCCTGCAAAGCCCATTGGTACACTGTGATGTTCATGGCAATTTACACAGTATTTAGTCCTATAATATCACCTTATATTCTGTTGGAAAAATTAAATCAAGCTTAATTAAGAAATTCTACTTGTAGTAGGATTTAACAATTACCTGTTTAGTTTATTTCCAATCTAGATTTGGGTTGTTTTGGGTAACTAGTTTTGAGAAAGATTTGGGTAACTATGGGTCTATATAAAAAACTCATGGGGTATTATTATGTCGAGGTGAGAGTTCGAAAGGTTAAGGTCAGAGCCTTTCGACTCTTTGTCTTCGAGGTTGTGAGAGGGACCCTGTTTGACTATATTATGATGTTGGGTTATTGATGTAATAGGTGTGTAGGTAAAGTAATTTCAGCTTGCCCTGCTTTTGACTGATTTAGTGGACTTTGTGGATATGTCTTTTAAAGATTGAACCAAGTTAAATTGTGTGTTGTTTTGTTGTTCGTTTTGATTATTCTGCTGCGAGTACGTTAATATATTTGGGCGCTAAGGATATTTTAATATCCTACATATTCTGATCTGATTAATACAAAATTATAGCTACAGTCGGATCAGGTGCACCCTGCATCTTTTGACTCTTAATAGTACTGTTTACTTCCATGCCGAAACAACAATCAAATTTTTGTCCTCCCATCCAAAATGGAGGGCACTTGTTTCCTCCTTAACCTTGTACCTGTCAGAGTATTGCTTATTAGACTAGTTTCCTTATTTCATCCTTCACATTCTGGCTGATTGGACTAGTTTCAAAATTAAAGCCATCATCATCGTATCTCTCCATTTTCTTGCAACCTCAGCGCGCTCCATTCTTTCTTCTCCTTCACATGCAACGATGTTATTATGTCACGAGCCAGACATTTCCGCTCTAAGTTCATTCTCTCCTGGCCACTTTTCAGAAGAGTAGAATCCAGGGATTCAAACACAGTTGAAACACTTTCATCAGGCCAGGCAAGTGATGCAGCTGGAAAGCAAAATTCACAATGATGGCTTCCCAGGCTTTGCAGTCTAGTATGTTGTACTTTTAACATACTCCTATAATCTTTACAAAATTTTCTAAATAAGACATAGTACAGACTACAACATTCGCATACCCAAAAATATATATATAAATAAAAAATCAGAGAACAAAATAGAACACACTGGACTGTTCACCGAAGTATCGATCCCGGAGCCCGGATGGTTGAAGCAGACGGCTTCTCTCATAGTGATTAAATTGATGAAATGGTTACCTATAGTAGAAAAATTGACCCTCCTTCACAAATTTTTCATAAAACAAATTAATACACCCAAACTTCCTATTATATAATCCCAAACTTGCAGCGGCGATAGGGAGGACTGAAGCTGGAAGCCCTTAATGAAGGACAGGTGCGATTGCAGTGGACATAAGGGTGAAGAGAGGAGGCTGCCGAGGAAAATATTCAAAGGAGAGGCCGCTGGTGAAAGGAAAGAGTGAGACGAGGCAAAGACAAAGAGAGGCGGACGCCATAGAAGAATTTATGTAAAAGTAAAATTGTTAACAGATAGGATAAGTCTGAAAGAAGAAGATAACTAGTCATGTAACTTTGTATAAATTGCAAAAATAATCACGCAACTTTCAAAAGCTGATTTTTAGTCACGCAACTTTCAAAAACCTGCAGCCGTTAACTCCCTAACGGAAGCTAATTTTTTAGGGCAAAATCGTCCAATTTCTTTTTCCTTTGTCAGATATTTCAATTATTTTATTTTTATTAGCAAATAAACCCTAATCTTTCTTCTTCTTTTTTTACATATTCGACCAAAAATAAATTTGACTGCATAGTAAAAAATTTGTTATAAAATTTAAATTATTTTTTTAAAAATTTAAAAATAAAAGATGAAATATTATAAATATCATAATAGGAGCCCAACTTATTTTTTAATTAGGATGGCAACAAATTTAAATTATTTTTGTAAAAATTAAATATGAAAAATAAAATATTAAACTATCTTAAATTTAAAATACTATAATTTAAAACAAAAATATTCACTAATAAAAGTAAAATAATTGAAAGATAAGACAAAGAAAAATGAAATTGGACGATTTTGCCCTCAAAAATTAGCTTCCGTTAGAGAGTTAACGGCTATCCCTAATTGAATGACCTTTTTTGCACGTTTTTGAAAGTTGCGTGACTAAAAATCAGCTTTTGAAAGTCGCGTGATCATTTTTGCACATTGGCAAAGTTTCGTAACCAGAAATGCACTCCACTCTAAATAATTGGACTAACAGAGGGTATTTCAGAAAAATTGTTTAAAATTTTCTTTGGCAAAAAATAAATTTATATATCATATAGTGAGGAAAAACTATAGTCCCTTCAAGGAATGGTTCATCACTTGAATTTGGCCTATGCAATGTTCCTTTGAATGGATTATAGTCTCACCCCATATAATATACCATACAGAAAAAATTTAACATATATCCTTATTTATTTTTATTTTTTTTAAGCAAAGGTGGGATTAGTTACTCCTATTATTAAAATATAATCAATCGAGCCAAAAGGTGGCTTAAAATATATCTTTATATATGTTTAGATGTGAAAATAAATTTACCCCTGTTAATAATTTTAAAAAATAATTGGATGTGCCCGTTTAAAAATTTTCCCAACTAGTTTCATGTAATGAAGATTTTATAGAACTTATTGGAATCTCCATGTTCGACTGTACCTTAATTTACAGCCTTATCTTTACCATATTGATGAAGATCTCCAGCTGTATATCTATTTTAGGTGATCAAATATTTTTCCATCTTTACCTTAGCCTTAATTTATTCTATCAAATATTTGTATTCATTTTCACCTCCTTGATTGAAGGATCTCCTTGTATATATATATGTGTACTACATCAGTAAGAGATAAGAGAAATTTGCAGCAACTATGTTCTAGTTCTCATTTTAACATGGTATCAGATCAGTTGAAATCTTGCTAAACCATTCCTTCATCTTCTAAGCATGAATGCTGAAGAAAACCCTTTGATTTCCAGTACATCAAAGACCAACCAATCACATATGACTCAAACCAAATTTGATATCACATCACCATATGCTCTCCACGCCTCTGATAATCCAGGCACAAGTTTAGTGATATGCCTGCTCAAAGAAGAAAACTACCCAACATGGCGACGAGCCATGACAAATGCACTTGTAGATGGATCTGTCAAACGTCCATCACCTGGTTCCATAGAAGAATCTGCATGGGTTAATTTCAATTCCATGGTAATCTCTTGGATCTTTAATTCTCTTCATCCCACATTACATGATAGTGTCGCATACTTCATTATCGCACAAGATATGTGGAATGATCTTAAGAAACGATTTTCTCAAGGCAATGCTCCTCGCATCCATCAATTGAGGACAGAGATGGTGAATACCTTACAACAAGGCATGTCTGTCTTAGGATTTACACAAAACTAAAGGGCATTTGGGATGAGCTTAGCACATATATGTTGATTCCAACCTTCACATATGGATCTGCACAAGGTCTTGCTGCAGAAAGGGACAAAGAAAAAGTGCACATCAGTTCCTAATGGGGCTGAACTACCAATACAGTACGGTACGACAAAGAAAAAGTGTGCATCAGTTCCTAATGGGGCTGAACTACCAATACAGTATGGTACATTCTCAAATTTTGAACACTGAACCTCTACCCTCATTATCTCGTGCTTATGGACTTGTAGCCCAAGAGGAACGACAACAAATTGTAATAGCAACACGATTACCATCTGTTGAAGCAGCAGCATTTCTCACTAGTAACAGGATTAAAACCTACAACAATCGCAAGTCTACAAACAACCGTGACTTATCCAAATTGATGTGTGAACATTGCAAGAAGACAAGACATACAAGACATACCAAAGAGACTTGTTTTGAGTTGAATGGTTATCCTGAATGGTGGGAAAAGGGGAAGAAATCATTCAAGCCCAATGTAGCTAATACCTCACAGCGTATGGAACCTGTTGAAGGTAACAACCGACCTATTAATGGGTTGACAACAGAACAATATGCTCAACTCATTTCTATGCTTAATCTTGAAAAGACACACAACCCCACGACCAATTTTACTGGTAAGGCAACTCCTTTGTCCAACTATACAATTAAATGGAATTTGGATTTAGGTGCTTCAGATCATATAACATGCCATGCAGGTGTACTTGATTCTCAAAAATCAGTACCCAATTTTTCTCCAATTACTATTCCAAATGGATCACTAATCCCAGCAAAATCCTACGGGAATGCTTTTATTAGTCCATCTATTAGTTTAAAAGATTTTCTTTATATACCTTCATTTACTTGTAATCTTATATCTATTAGCAAATTGACTAAAACATTACACTATGCTGCCCACTTTTGCCCTTCCTTTTGTGCTCTACAGGACTTAGCCACGAGGAAGTTGATTGGAATGGGTGAACTGCGAGATGGACTATATTATTTTTAGGCAATTAAAATCCCCATTGTAACAATCAGTATGACACACGATTTTAAACTCAATTTATGGCATCAACCTTGGTCATTTATCATTTGATAGACTATCCCTTCTTACAGATTTGGGTTAGTTTTCTGTCTAGTCTTTTAATAAGTGTTATGACTCTTGCCATCGAGAGAAGCAGTCTCGAACATATTTTCCAATTAGTTCAATTAAAACTCATGAATCTTTTGAACTAATCCATTGTGATATTTGGGGTCCATATCATACTGCCTCTTTGTCTAGCTCCCATTATTTTTTAATCATTGTGGATGATTACACTAGAGTCACTTGGGTTTATTTTCTTAAAACTAAATATGAAGTTTTTGCTAAACTACTTTCCTTGATGACTATAGTAACTCGACAATCTAGGAAGGCTGTTAAACAAATTCGTAATGATAATGGTACCGAATTTACAAATAATAATTTTCAACTCTATTGTCAACAAAATGGGATTTTAACTCAATTTTCCTATGTTTACATCCCCCAACAAAATGGAGTAGTGGAACGCAAGCATAGACATATACTTGAGGTTGCTAGAGCTTTACGCTTTCAGGCCAATTGCCTATTAAATTTTGGGGTGAGTGTGTTTTAACAGCAACATACTTAATAAATTACATGCCCACATCTCTTTTATCTTACCAGAGTCCTTATGAACCCTTGTTTTCTAAAAAACTAATTATTCCCACCTTCATCTCTTTGGGTGCCTCTGCTACATTCTATTCTTCCTCGATCAAGGGATAAATTCCATGAACGTGCCAATGCTTGCATATTTATTAGATAACCTCACGGCCAAAAGGGATATAAAGTCTATGATTTAGCAACTCAGAAAACGTTTACTTCTAGGGATTTGACATTTTATGAACATGTTTTCCCTTTTCAAAAATTATGTTCCTCACATCCAGAGAATAATACTCCTTCATTCACTACACATATTCCTGATCATGAACCTGCATCATTTGATCCATCCCCACCAATTACCACATCCCCACCAATTACCACACCCCCATTATCGGCACCTTTTAGTTGCCTAGTTTTAGAGTCTTATCCCGCAGATTTGACGGGCTTTTGCCTAGGTATTGCATGGTTATGTGTAGGTTAAGAAGCTGTTAATGAAAGGAGGAAAGAAGGCAATATGGAGTTAAAGGACACGACCAAATGGAACCGTGATGATCTGGGCCGACCTCATCTGTGACGACCTGGGCCGACCTCATCCGGGATGACCAGAAGTGGATATTAAATCAAGGACGACGTGAACTAAGGTTGACCCCTTGTCCCACTGACGGGGTGAAGATAAGTCGACCCCGTCTTCAGACGACCTGGGCTATAGTGTCCTTAAGTGCGCGGCAAAGGGCGTGGATATTAAGCACCCACCCCTTTATAGCATGTAGACAGGGGAGTTGATCCCAAAAGCAGGGAGCAGAAGGTGGAGGCCGACATCACGTGAGCTATGCGATAAGTTGGGATCCAACATAAAGCAACCACAGAGTTGTGGTTTAATCCAAAACCATCTAGAAGGAGGATCCACAAGTAATATTCTATCCAGCAATCACAAAAGAAGTAGAACTCATCTCAAAGTGTGAAATTCGAATTTGAATGACATAAGGAAAAAGTTAGGTTGCTGTTTTCTTGGAGCAATTGGAGATAAAAAGGAATCTCAAGAAGCAATAAGGATTGATTACTTCTTTTTTTGGAGTGATCTGCTGCCTTTTCGAGGATTGATTTATTTTCCTTTTGCTGAGAGATAACCATCTCTATAAATAGGGATATTTGCGTGGGAAGAAGGGAGAGTTTTTTCATTCAGTTTTTGATAAAGTTTTACTAGTCACGATACATTATTTTATTGCTAAGTTTTCGTTCTGTTCGGATTTTTCTGCATCTGTACACCAGGACGTCGACTATTTGGTGAAACGGACGGGTGACTTCCGCATTATTTCAGCATTAATTCAGTAATTTCTTTTATCTCTCTTTCATTCTTGCTTTGTCGTATTCTATGATTATGTGTTTTACTATCGAAAGCATGAGTAGCTAAATTCTTAATTTCGGGTATTATGTAAGATATTCGAATCCATGCATGTATGAAACCGAATTAACATTGCGTCTAATTGGCTATATTCTATTCTATTCTATCTTGTGAATCCATTTAATTGCTGATTACGTATTAAGTTTGATCACCTTAGTATTGCATTGGTAATTATTATCAAGTAACAAGGTGGCTGGATAGGTAGTTCCTGATTGATTAGTGTATACCTTTAACGGTTATGGCTAATAAAGAATAAGCTGTGTTAGGTTCCTTAATTCTTAAAAGCTCTTTGGGCAGTGATCTTTGCGAGGGACCCCACGGAGGATCACCATATTACATAAGGGATTGGGTACGTTCGAGGGACCTCACGGTACCTAGAACTAACCGGTGTAGATTAAATTAAACCACAAGGTGTTTATGATTACATGCATACGAGGAGAATTAATTGCATAATACTGGAATGTTTTTATCAATTGTTTATTTGTTGAATGTTATCCTTTTCTAGTAGTTATAAATTGAACCAACTCTAAGGTCTCTTGAGAGGCACCAAAGGTGACGACTCGTCAAAAGTGTGTGTTGTATTGCATTAATCTGGAATTGGAAGTGATTTCTCCATCTCTGTGGATCGATCTTGAGCTTTCCTATACTATTTATAGTTAGTAATTTGAAGGTATAAAAACAGTGATTTTTACTGTATTTGGTAGGATAGGACAAATTCGCTTATCACCCCACCTATGAGTATCCCAGAACATAATTATCCCACAGAGATTAACAGCCCTTCTGCATCTCCTATACCTAAACAGATACTAGTGCAGCAGCAACAACACCCAATACAGCCACAACAACAACATTCTCCCCGTTCAAGGAAATTACCATCCCACTTTCGTGATTTCCATGTTGATTTGCCCAGAAATAATGGTTCTTCTCCCACCTCTTCCAACCATGCTTCCTCGGGTACTTCTTACCCTTTAACTTCTTTTCTCTGTTATTCAAAATTTAGTACTTGACATACTCATTTTCTTCTGGGCCATCACCCAAGATGATGAGAAAAAAATCTTATAAACAGGCCATTAAAGAGACCCGTTGTCAAGAAGCAATGAACAAGGAATTACAAGCACTTGAACAAAATTGAACATGGACCTTAGAACCGTTACCCGTTGGAAAGAAGGCTATTGGATCAAAATAGGTCTATAAGATAAAGTATCATGCTGATGGAACGATTTAGCACTACAAGGCCCGTCTAGTTGCTAAGGGCTATACACAAGTTGAAGGCCTTGATTATACTGAAACATTTGCGCCTGTGGCAAACCTTACAACAGTTCGAACATTAATAGTTGTTGAGGTGGAAAAATCAAGGAACTTGCACCAACTTGACGTTCGCAATGCATTTTTGCATGGTGATCTTGATGAGACCGTCTACATGACACCACCCCCTAGCTACTTATCCCCGGGTGATGCTCGAGTATGTCGGCTTCAAAATTCACTTTATGGTGTAAAGCAGGCATCACGCCAATGCTATCCTAAATTCTCTACTTCACTCCTCCCCTTTGGCTTTACATAATCCAAGGCATATACATCTCTTTTTCTATACCATAAGGGAAGCTCCTTCACAACATTACTCGTGTATGTAAATGATATTATTATTGCTAGCGATGACTGTCATCATAATGCTCCTCTCAAAGCATATTTGGATACTTGTTTTCATATTAAAACCCTTGGTACTCTCAAGTCTTTTCTTGGTTTGGAAGTAACTCACTCCCCCAAGGGCGCCGTTCTGTGTCAACGAAAATATACTTGGACATTTTACAAGAATCAGGCATGCTTGGTTCCAAACCAGTCACATTTCCAATGGAGCAAAATCACACGTTGGGAACAGATAAAAGTGGATTTCTGGATAATCATGGTCCTTACCATCGCTTGGTCGGCAAGCTCATATACTTGACTATCACTCGACCAGAACTTTGCTATTCAGTACATATTTTATGTGTACTACATCAATAAGAGGATAAGAGAAAATTGCAACAACTATGTTCTTCTTCTGATTTTAACAGAACTACTAAGAAAAATGAGGAAGTGCTTATGCTCCTCTCCACTTTTTCACTCTTATAATATTCCCTGGTCTCCTTTTCTCTTTTATGATCTGTTAATTTAATGCCAGAGCAATTTTGAGGATCCAAAGAATTTGTTAGATTCTCTAAAGTGCCTGCCTATACTTGCAGAGACTTAAGTTCTATCTGTTTATCATTTATATGTTAACTGCCATTTCTTCTCAGTTGTTTCTTCTCCCCTCATATCCATCGGCAAACAAGAGCTAGGCAGCAGTACAAATAGGGATTATAATGAATAATATTTTCATCACATAATTTTCTACTTTCATAGATTTTTTGAGTTTTGATTTGCGAGCAAAGATAGTAGATAGTAGAGTGATGTGCTGATATTAGTACATTTATATTAGAAGTTTATTGGCAGTTCTTATGGGATTTTGCCCAAGTTTTGAATGTTTTAATGCAGATATGGAGAACAGGCCAACTGAAGAGTAAAAGTGCAAAAACAACAAATTTGGAACAATAGAGTCATTAATAAAGGGGCCGAGCTGCGCGATGGGCCGAAGAAGGAAGAAATCTAATGGAAGCTTAATTGCTTAATTCGAATCAATCAAGAAACGGAAGTTGATTCCATGCAAAAAAAGGAATGGAGAAGGAGTCAATTACCAAATTGGAGAAGAGATAAAAAAGGGAATTCGGAATTTACCAAGTTGAAGAAGACTCCTTGTGCAAGATTTATTCTCTTTTCAATTAGAAGATTTGATTGATAGATTTCCTTAACTAATTAGGAGATAGATTTTGTTCCAATTATTGGTTTCGTGTAAGTCCTATAAAAAGGAACTTAACTTGTGGAAAGGGCACGCTTGCACGCTGCCTCTTGATTTTCCTCGGAATTGAGCAGTTGCTACCGTAGCATATTTTAGCTTTAGTTTTCTCTTAATGCAATTACGTTATGTTTAGATTTTTGTTCGCTGGTTTGGATTTCTCAACTGCGCAGGCTTCCAGTTGGCCAAGCAGGAGGTTACCCAGAGTCACGATCTCGCCTTAGAGTAACGTTACTTTGCATTTTAATTCTATGATGAGGTTTATATTTATTAGTTTTATTTTTGAAGGCATGAATAGCTAATTTTATTATTCTGTTTCTATGTATTGAAGCCGTAATCCATGCATGCATGAAACCCATGATTAAACTAAGTCTAATTACTATGATCCTAAATTAACCAGTGTTTATAAGTCTAATTGCTAAGATTTTATTAACTCTGATCACCTTAGTTTAATCTAGTAGAGTCAGTGAGTGGAAAAACCTCCGACCGTGTGGTATTGGTTAATTGGGTAACGATTCTTTGATTTACGATGATAGGGATTATTAGTGTTGGCTTCCTTTAATTCTTAATGCAGCTAATTGGTTAATAAGGTGTCTGTTGGGTACTCATAGCCTATTGATTGAATTAGTTAGAGAAATAATCTAGTCTGTAAGGGGCTCTCGGGGATTATCGAGAAGTTAAGAAGGAATTGGGGTATGCTGTAGGGGACTCTTGGTAACCTATAATTAACTGATATAGGATTATTAGATGACTTAAGGAGTTCATGATTATATGTATGTAATGAAGGTGGATTATATAATACCAGAATATTCTCTCTATATTTGATTCTCGTTATTAATTAAATTCATTCTCAGTAGTTATTTTAATTAAGTGATAACCCAAAGGTCTCTTAAGAGGCACAAAGATGACTACTAATCAAAATTGGTTACAAAACATTAAGTGGAAAAAGAAATTGAAATTAACTATCTCTGTGGATCGATCATGTGTTCTATAGTGCTACTTTTATTTAGCATAATTGTTTTAGGTTAAAAGCAGTATAATTACTGTATTTGGTGAGGTACGTACGACAAAGCCTTATCATAGAGTCAATGGAAACTAGGCTGATTTTTCAGCCCATTGGTGTTGTAATTGCTGGAATCGCCGGATTAAAAGTTAATATACAATTTGACAGAAATTTGTGTGCTTGTTTTCAACATATATAAATACTCTTAATCAAATATTATCGTTCTTCTTTTGTACCGTGGACTCTTTTCCTTCTGTTAAAAAACAGGTGCCACGGCATATCTTGGAGCCAAATTAACATCCCCAATTAAGTTGTCCAGTGATGGACAATCACTTTACCTCATTCTTTTTCCTTCTATTTGCCCAATTTCCCCTCATGTCTGTTTTTTCTATGTGTTATCAACAGCCATGCATGTGAATGCATCAAATGATCTAAACCAATACTGAACATGTAGGATTTTTCTATATTGTAGTTTCTATATCTAGCGGTTGGAATTCGAAACTTTTAGCATAAATTAGCCGACCCATCAAATATTAGCTTTCAACTTGGTTATGAATTATAGTATTGCTTATATAATATAATTGTTTGTCGAAGCAAGACTAACTCTTGGTTGCTAGCTTCGGGTATGGAGTTAAAATTTGGATTGACAGCGAAATCAACTTTCTCGATTAATGTGCAGGAGTCATCATGGAGTTAAAAATGGAGACTGGGTGGCCTTGTTAAAAACTAACAAGATCTTTGATGGGCCTTGGATTAATGAGTGGTATTTTAGTCAAAAAATGAAAAGTTTGCTTTGTATTCTAATTTGTGTTAGCAAAAATATAGTAGTCTTTATAATCCCCCTCTTCTCTTTTTTCTCTTTTATGATGCCTAACATTACAGGCCATATCACCACCACCCTCTTCTCCCATTGATTGCATCCATATGTTATTTTTATTTTTTTATTATTATTTTATTTTATTTTTTGCTTAAATTTATTCTTTTGCTTGATCAAACTTCCTTCTCAATAAAATAAAAAGAGTTTTAGCACAGTTTTCACAAAATTCAAAGACAATATTTTTGGGGAAGCATATGGCAGATAATTTGTCCAAACTATTATTAACACACATTTGGTGACTACTTCAACAGGCAATTGAGTAACATATATGATTTTTTTTTCCCTTTGTATAGGATAGAAAGATAGGTTGTAGACAATCTTTATACTAAAAAAGGTTTAGAAGCATCAATCCAATATCTATCACACTCCCAATTAAGCTTATAGTCACAACAGAAAATGTAGAGCTGGAGCAGTGACGCCATTTGTACTGCCCCACTTCAAACTTCAAAGGCCGCCAGTCTTCGGAGCTCAGCATCTCAGGTGCAATCACTTACCTCTGGAGAGGCTTATACATGACAACAGTCCCATATTTTTGCTCAAATCTTTGGGTGGTACCAAGAGCAAGAACAGATTGAGATGCCCATCCCCTCTCAACAAAAAGGTGGTCGAGCACCCCATGCTGAGGCATCTGTGCAGAAGAAGAAGATGCTGCATCTGGATTTGGTGCATCAATAGCCGACAGCTGGAGTTGGGGTGGAACTGGTACAGGTTCCTTGGCAAAATCTTCATCCCTGAGAAGAGTGTTACCATATGTGGAGTCTGGCAAGGGAGGGGCCTCGAAATCTGTAAGACCATCGAAGTTCTGAGGAGCAGTAATATCCTAAGAAAGTAGTAAAATAAATATTTAGGTCATCTAATTGACAAATAATCAGTAACTTCCCATGGCAGTCTAGCAAATATGAACAACTATTTATCTGCCAAGTATGTGAGTTGAGTTGGACTTCTAGGTTCCTGTTTTGTTATATATAGATCTAATGAGTGCATAATTATAATAACATTGAAGAAATTCTAAATCGGAAAGAGCTAGACAACATTTGCCATTTGGAAACTTATATAAAATATAATACCCTTTTGAGCATTAGAGTATTCCCTAACACCATATCAATAGCAAAATGCTTGCATAGATAGACAATACGTTAATACAATTGTCAGCAACAGGCTTTAAAGATGGAAAACTGAAGAAGAATCATATGTTAGATTCAGGATGCATACTCAATAGCAAAATCAAAAGTATTTATTGGATCTCTACTAATATAATCCAGTTAAAATCCACATAATGCACATAAAACATTTCAAAAGCAGCTCACACCAAGAAAGTAGCACCTGTTTTCTCATCTTTGATACACCATTAGAACCAACAATTCAATGTCTAAACTATGGTTAGTTATCTTCGTAGTGTAATCCGTTGTTAAACCTATCCAATATGTGCCCTGCTAAGATTAGTTTATGCTTTCTTACATTTGAAGCTCACACAGATAAGTCATAAGAATGCTTCACAGTATGTTCAGCTTCTAAACAGATATTGTCATTTTTTCATAGAAGATTCACGATGCTCTTCACTCTTCAGATCTCATTACGAGGTCTAAGCAATGGGGCCAATGAGAAACAAAACACTACTCCTTAGAAGTTTTTTCACCCCTTCAACAACTCTACTCTTTCTTTTCTACAGTTTGTAGTTGTCAGTTTGAATGCTAACAACATACCGCCCCTGAGCAAGAAAGTCTTTTTTATCTTCCTGCGTAGCAAGCATATTTATTCTATAAAGTTAAATTAAGCTTAAAAGAATCTGCCTCACACCAAATACCAAGTAATCACTATAAACCACAAGATATTATTACAGCTATCCAAGGAATTACCACAAGATATTATTAAAAAATCTCTGAATCCACTCTCTTTGCAAGGAATTACCTAGTCATTTGATCCATCACCCAATCCAACATAAGGGATTAGTCAACCAAACAATAGAGATAGTAAATGGATCGGTTTGAAAATAAACGAACTGTTTTTTTTTTGTCAAACTTAAAACTAACTAAAATAAACGCAAGGTTCCAATGCGAAGTAGATTAACTTAATAAGTAAAGTTAATGTGGGTTTACCCAATTTCACATTCAAAAATCATTTACTCACTTGAACAACTAGCAGATTGCAAACACGCCCCATCTGATCAGCTTCAAATGTAAGCTCTTCGATATACCTCATCTAACCGTCTCCAATAAATCTGTAACAGTATACTCCTGATGGGAGTACGAAGAGGATGGTGTGATCATGACCAGATCTTTGAAGCAGTTTCCTGCAAATAAAGACATCGGCATTCATAAAGATTCAGATGTTAGTTATAAAGTACTGAAATCAAAGGCTGAAACCTCCTCATTTCTCAAATCAAAAGTGAAAGTTCTACAAATTAAGCTGACCTTGAGCCCCAATTGTCCCAGGATCCTTCCACAGCCACATCATTACCACCGTAACTCCATGTTACCAGAGTGGGTATACCACCACACTGTAAATTTAGATTCATTTGATTGCAAAATGGTGAAGCGTCTCGGCCTAACGGGACAGCCTGCACCTGCCCAGATCAAGAAATTAAGTAGGATCACTTAAAACAGTTCTATCATTTAACTCCTGATTACTGCTCAAAATAATTGAAGAAACAAACAAAACGGGGGTTGACGGAATCAGACACTCCTAAGATTTAAACAACCGACCCGTTAACCACAAGGTGATTCTGAGCTATACACATTTCATAATCGTTGTTAAGGAAGCTAACTTGGTTCGTCATTATCATTATACTTTTTTCTAATGAAAACATTTAGAAGACACTGACTCAGATTTCTAACAAGCTTTCCTGCTAAGTGTACGACAGATTCTGAGCGCAACCCACGCAACGACTAGTTGGATAACAGTCAAAGCACTAGACAAAAAGTACCACCGATGGAGCGTACCAATGAAACACTATGACTGATTACCAAATACTCGGTTAAGTGTTTGTACCTATATTTAGGTATAAATAAATAAAGCAGAAGAATATTCTAGTCACCGGACCTGAGGTTGAAAACCAACTGCGAAGTGTTCAAATGCGGGGGACTGCGCGGTGATGAATCCATTGCCGAATTAGTCGAGCCCACTTCCACCGTTAGCGCATGGGGTTCACGCTGACCATTCGCTTCACCATTGGACGACATCCCACCATTCGCCTCCTGCATCCGATCATCGCTTCCACCGTGGCCATTCTCCCCTGTACTTCTTGAACTTGCATTGCCTATGTCTTTTCTCCAAAATTACACCGACCAACTTACACAGACTAAACGCAAATGGTGTATTTGATCAAAGCGAAAGTGAAAAGCTTTTAGAGGAAAAAATGAGGGCAGGGTGGGGATGAAGATGGAATGGAACTTGAAAGTGATAATTGATGGATTGAATAGAGGATGAACAAATAAAGATGAAGTGGAAAGATATGGGATGTCGGTATCTAATAAGATCAAACATTTGACGTTAGGACAAACGTGAATACGTCAATTGACTATGACAAGCGTAAAAGAAGGGATCGTTTCGGTTTAGAGTCACGCCCATAGCACCGCTCGCCGAGCCTTGGAGATATCGATCAGGGATGGGTCTCCTACAGGAAATGAAGCCATTTGTTCGAAATTTTGCATGCCTTTTGCCAACTGGCGTGTCTTAGGTGTCTTCAGAATGCTTCTTATAAAAGGGAAGTAAGTTATTGATAATGACGAGGTCATTCCCAAACACACTCTTGATGAATGTCCAAAGTATGGCTATGTGAAACTCAAAGATCAAGTGAAGAGGTTTTACAATCAAAAGAAGATAAACCCCAGCTTGGATAACTTGAAAATTAAAATTAAAGGATTTAACAGTGGGTCAAGTGAAAGAGAGTTTCCAATATACCCTTTAATCTGACGAATTGCCTCTAAAGAAGATGACTGGATCAAGGAGAATGAGAGGAATTTACCTTAAGTTATCATTCTTGGACAGTATAGATAAAGGCATCAAATTCACGAAAATTCTTGATGATTCTTGGAGATTTACGTAAGGTTCTTCAAGATTAAAGAGTTACGAAAATTTAGTGATACTCTTACATTAAAGACTGAGTATTTAGTCATACTCTTAAAGAATATTATTACATTAAAGAGTAAAAACTAAAACAAATGAAGGAAAAAAAATAACAAAACAAAACTAATACTTATTAAAAGTACTCAAGGATTCCAAGAATACAAGTGCTACTCACTTGTACTCTTGATGAGTAACACAAAATAAATTAACAATTTAAAGATAAATAAATAAAGAGTAATGATAGTCTTAGCAACAAATCATAGCAACTTTTTGATAGCAACTCATGTGGCATGCATTCATTGGTTACATTTTTATTAATATCAAATAATTGGCCAATGAATGCATGCCACATGAGTTGCTATCAAAAAGTTGCTATGATTTGTTGCTGAGTATTTTATTAGTCAATAAAATAAAACTATTAATTACACCCTCATGAAGAGTAGCAGTTGTTGGAACATTAAACAAAACTTAATTAGAAAATTTTATTTATGGTAAGAAAAAAATAATGATTTTCCTAAAATGGAATCGAAAATAACAGAGCCTAAACCTACTTGCTGCCCAAAAATCAATTTTCCCCCAAATCACCAAAACCCTCTTCATTCTTCAATGCCTAACATTTCCTTTCCTTGCCCAGAGCAGCCTCAACAAAGCAGCAGTAGCAACCAATGACCACCCCCACCGGTTCCACTCCAGCTGCGGCCGGCCTCTGCCTCCGTACTCCCTTTGTTGCCTTGCCTTGATAGCTAAAAGCTTGTAAGTTTATTTGTTTATGAATTTTAATTTTTGTATATATTTTTAGTGGATAAGTGGGATAATTAATTTTAGAAGGAATTAGGAGTTTTGCTCCGCAAATATAGGGCCTCCTTCTTCACCACTCTACACTTCACACGGCTCCTCCACCTTGGAGCCGGTCACCCTAAACTATGCTTCCATACTGTCTAAATATCGTCTCCCTCCTCTCCCAAAACCGATCAATCTCCCGCTGAAGAGAGCAACGGAACATCGCGGGAAGTTGTCACTGGTCTTCCCCGATGATGAAAGCGATATGCTCGAAGAACCTCTTAAACGTGCCCTCATCGGAAACTGATAGGACTTGTTGTGGGTCTACCAAATACTGCTTAAAACCTGCAATTAAGATGCTAATAAAATATAGCACATAGTAGACAGGGTCGATCCACAGAGACGGCAATTTAATTCAAATTCCAATTAACGTGCAAATAAAACCAAACTATGACTAGTAGTCACCTTTGTGTCTCTTAAGAGACTTTAGAGTTGTCACTTAAATATAGCAAAATAATAATTGAACTAATAATTAAATAAAAGACTTAAACAATTATCAATTAATGAGAGAAAATTCCGGTATTATGTAAATCCACCTTAATCTCATGCATGCAATCATAAACCTCTTAACTTGTCTAATTACTTATGCCGTTTCAGTTATAGTATTACCGCGAGTCCCTGCAAATAATCCCAATTCTTCCATAGATTCTCGATAATCCCCCGCGAGTCCCCGCAAAGGAATTATTCTCTAACTACGTTAACTAACAGACCGCGAGTCCCCGCAAACCTTATTAATTAACAAATAGAAGCATTAAGAACTAGAAGAACCCGAAACTAATAATTCCTACTGACGATGCATTAGAAATTATTACCCAATTAATCCTGTATTACTCGGCCAGTAGTTGTGCCACTCACTGACTCTACCAAATTAAACTAAGTTGATCAGGCTTAATAGAATCTTAGTAATTAGACATATAAACACAAGCAATTTAGAAATATAATTCATTAGACCTTAGATTAATTCTTGAGTTTCATTCATGCACATATTATGGCTTCTTACATAATACCAGAACTAATAAATTAGCTACTCATGATAAAACACGAAAAACACATAATTATAAAAGAAGACATTAAAAGAGAAAAGAGAATACTGTACTGGAATTTAAGAAGTCGCGATCTGACAACCGCCGGTTTGGCCAAACGATAGACTGCCCGTCGGGAAAATCCAAAGTTGTGATCGAAACAGAACAAAACAGAACAGAACAGAGGAAAAACAGAGGAAAACTACACTACGCAAAACTGTATCCTGCGCGAGAATTATTTTTAAACTAAGAAACTATTCTATATAAAATTTATCTATAAAAACTTCTATATAAAAGCTTGTCTCTCAAAAGCTGTCCTCTAAAATAAGCTATATATCAAAAGTGCAGGAATAATCCCATATATATAGGGATACAAATCAGCAATTAACCAATCTCCTAATTGAATAAGGAAACCTTCTTCTACTTGGAAAGAGAATTAATTAAGCACATGGAATCTTTTCACTTTTTGGTAACTCCCAGCTTCTCTCTTTAATTCGTTCTTGGATTGGTGATTTGCCCAAAACTTCATTGCTTCCCTTTTAAGCTTCTCCGCATCAACTCTGCGCCTGCCCACGTTCATCCTGCCGATTGGATTCAACTCCAATTGAATTGGATTAAATTCCAATTGGAATCAATCAAATCGGCAGTTGGAATAGGCCCACCTTCAATTGCTTTCAGGTTGGATTAAATTCCAATTGGAATTGGATTAAATTCCAATTGGAATCAATCACATTCCAATTGGAATAGGCCCACGTTCAATTGCTTTCGGGTGCAGCAACATGGAGTCTAATTTGCAGGCCGATATTGTGGCTTCCTTCATGGTGTAGCCCACAAATCATGTGGGCTTTTTAGGTCTTGACTCGTCTGCTCCAATTCTTTCACTTTTTTGTACATTCATTTCTGCTTAGGCCCGATCTCTAAAACTGCAAATAAATATTAAAATCTTGGGCAAAAGCCCGTGAGAACTGCCATAACAAGTCCTAAAATAATACACCTAAAACGTGCAAATCAGAAACCTTTCCAAGGGAGCCAGAAAATTGACACGTTGCGCACGGATTTCTTGACGGAGGGATTCGCTGGCGGCTTTCGTATTGGCCAAATAAACCCAAGAAAATTTTTGATCCGGTTCGAACAGGACGAAGCCTACAATCCATGCTTTTTAAAGGGTGTGTCTGGAGTTTCCCTTCTTATACGGTGCGGATCACAAAATGGACTCTAGATTTTGCCCCGAAGGCGGAATCATCAATAGTTCCAGTATGGATCAATTTCCCACAACTTCCTTTCCAATTATATGATGAGTGGTCCTTGATGTCTATAGGAAACATGGTGGGAAGGGCTCTGAAGGTGGATTTCGCATCGGCTAACCTATCACGCCCATCAATTGCAAGGGTATGCACGGAGATCGATCTCCTCAAACTTTTGCTCGAGGATGTTTGTTTAGAAACCCGCCGAAGAGGTTTTCTGCAACCACTGGATTATGACAAGATGCCCCATTACTATGTCTGCTGTTTCAAGGTAGGTCATCATGAATCTGAATACCACAAGGGGGCAAATCCCTCCCCCCAAAGCTGTAGTGGAAATGCAAGCCAAGGGAGAACAAAGGGAATACAAAGGCCCCGGGTAGGCTGGGATTTCTGGATCTAGTATATGAGTGTACGCCGGAATTAAGTCAATGAGAACTAAAAAATTGTCCTCCAAAACCGAAAGCAGATGCATTCTCCTCTGCACAGGAATGCCCTAGCCATGAGAGCTGGTCAAAAACTTTTTATCTTGTCACTATGTCAATGAGAACTAAAAAATTGCCACTATATACCCGTTCTTGTTTTGACTACAAAAGTCGTCACAGTATTGACAACTAAAATTCCGCCCCAATTCCCTTATTGGATTCGGGGCAAGAATAGGGCGTCATACAGTGGACATGTCGCTACACCTCCTCTGCACACTATTTTACTTATAAAAAAAAGGTGTCCACCAGCCACTTAATTATCTATTAATAAAAAAAAGATTTAAAGTTTATCTATTTTTAGGTTTATCTCTTCACGTATAGTATGTGTCTTTATCTTCAACAAGAGATTAATGGGGAGGTGGGGGAAGTGCAAGGCTGGCCCTGTTGGTGTCTCACATGAGCCACCATGCAGACCCCAATTTTATGGGGCCCCCAGGCCCCATAAATTATTATTATTATTATTATTTTATATATTATTAATTTATTAAATACATGTATTAAAATATTTACATTAATTACTCTATTAACCAAATGTAAATTCACCGTCATTCACTCACCTTTATTTTCTGTGAGATTTTATATATATAATATATATATATATATTATTTAGAATTGTATTTGTGACTTAATTATTCATATTTTTTTGTTGTTGAAATATTTTAATTTTGAAAGCCTTATTAATGAATACTCTCCCTGGGGTGAAAGCTTTCTAAGAGTTGTGTCATATCCAAACTCTATCGAGTAAGCATTCTATCAGAAAAATCTAATCTCAAAATATACAACATATTAATGGAGCTCAAGATAATTTGACACATTTTATTCTAATTATGTATTTACTTTTTATAGGTGAGTTAATTATATATTGCAAATTATTATATTAGTAAGAGTAAGAAGAGTAAACAATTTGTAAGTAGACTCTTGTACTCAAACAAAAATAAATAAACGGAATTGTTATTTGCAGTGACAATTTTACTATTTGCAGTAACATTTTTATGTGAAAAGTCTATAATGCCCCTTAAGTTTTTTTAAAAAAATAAAAGAAATCCTTTTCAATCTAATTATGGCCGATTGTCACGAGGACAATCCATATTACACGGTAAATAAATAATCTATATATTTTTTGTACGTAAAATTGGTTTTTTAACAAAAAAAAATAATAATCTATACATTTTTCATGTTGGATTGGATTTCTTCCAAAATACCGCTCAAAGTGGGTGGTATTTTAGATCAAAATACCACCAAACTGGGTGGTATTTTGATCCAAAATACCGCCCACTTTGGGCGGTATTATGAATCAAAATACCATCCCGCCCAAACGGGGCGGTATTTTGGATCAAAATACCGCCCACTTTGGGTGGTATTTTGGTAATGTTCCTGTAAATAGGGGGCAGGATTTTGGAATATATTTTTGTCAATGAAGAGATTTCTGGCAAAATATTTTTGTCAATCTCGGGCCAGACAGGGTTTTTTTCTGTTAACAAACAAACTTTATGTAAAAAACTGTATAGATTGTTTACTTACCGTATAATATGAAAAATATTTTTTTAAAAAAATTTTAGCTAAATGGCAAAATAGACTTTTCACAGAAAAATGTTACTGCAAATAGTAAAATTGTCACTACAAATAGTATGCCCCTAAATAAATTGAAAGTAAACTTTTCTCATGAAACATGTTGAGTATTAGAAAAAGGGCATGGATCGAAAATATAAATTTGAGTTCTTTTATATTATTGTAAATGTAAAACAATATATATTATTTTACATTTATGATAATATAAAAAGGTCCAAATTTATATTTTAGAACAGGGCCCTTTTTTAAGTAGGAACGGCTCTGGGGAAGTGAGGTTATACTTATTATAATATTCTCTCTTCGGCTTATTTCAAATATGTTGAACCATTTGTGCATACACAACCATAAATCGAAGTAATATCATAAAGTTAAGAAATTTCTGGTTTATCGGAATGTAAAACAAGTTTCAATACCATTACTCCTAACCACATAGGGTGCGTTTGGCGCTCGGTAATGAGAATGTGGGGAATGGGCATCTGTTTCCAATGATTCAAATTCTATGTTTGGTAAGCGCTGGATTTTAAAATTTTAAACTATTATATTATCTAAATGGCAATCCAAGATTCATTTACTGAGTGATTTATCGATTCCCAGATATGATGTCCCCATTCCCGAGCGCCAAGGCAGGAATGGGAATGGAAGAATGGACTTCTAGTTTGTATAATTAAAATTCCTATGTTTGGTGTGTATAGGTTTGAGCAAAAAAATCCAGCAATTGGTGGATTTTTTTTGTACCAAGGAATTATGTTATAGGAGTTTGTTGGTTTTAAGGAGAACGCTGGGGTATTGTAAACGAGAGGATCGCATAATCGTGACATGATATGTTGTGAGATACAACACTTAGAAGAAAAAAAATAAAAATAAAAAAGGAGTATATATTGGCTTAGGGGGGTTGAGGATTTAAATCCCCCATTAATTAACTAAATATACATTATTTGAAAAACATTTTAAATTATAAGTTTGTACGTTACCATTCCTAGCAATAATACTGTGTAGATTTTATATATGGATTTAATTCTTCATTTGAACTATAGAAAACTTTAATAAGACTTTAAATTTTTTTTTAAAAACACACAAATTAAAATTTGTATAGCAGTAATAACAAATTTTAAGTAATAACTATATATGCAATTTCCTTGTGATTGGTGGCACGGGATTGGCTATTAGATGTAGAAACTTAATTCCACAACAAGCAGTTTCCACACTTTTAATACCTGCAGTTCAGAGGAAGGCAACAAATTAGAGGTCTAGAGGAAGATCAATGAGAAAATATTATTAGGTTCCGAAGAATACAAACCTAAATTTCACTTAGATTGTGACTTCTTATTGTAAGAGAGGACTGCCGCTTCTGCAGATTGTGCTTTTTCTTCCATTTGGTTGCTTCTCTGCTCAAGATGATGGATCCTATCCGCCATGCTGGCCATTTTTCCATATACTAATGAGAGGAAGACTGTCGCTTCTGCAGGTTGTGCTTTTTCTTCCATTCGGTTGATTTTCCGCTCAACACGATGGATCTTATCCTCCATGCTGCTCAGTTTTCCCAATATTAATAAGAGGACTTCCTCTTCTGTAGATTGTGCTTTTTCTTCCGTTTGGTTGATTTTCTGCTCAACAAGATAGATCATATCCTCCATGCTTTTCAGTTTTGCAAGAATTAATGATTTCAAATCTCGATTCAGCCCATCATCCTGTTTTGCCTCTGTTGTGTTTAGCGTGTCCATCACCACATCAATTTTGTCGCTGGATTTGTTAGCATAAGTCTCAAACTCCTCATGCATAACATCAACCCTATTTGGCTGCTTCAACACATCCCTAAATGATTTCAAAATGTTGTATTCGCTCCCAACAGCAAAACTCTGCCAACCAAGACAGAAAAACATGCAAGAGTACTTTGAGATCAAATGCACACATTTTAAACATACCTGAGCCTTAATTGGCAGAGGAAAGGATACCTGCACATTGGAATCATCAGCAACATTGATGAGCTCTTGGTCATCAGCTATTCTTAGGTTCCCTACGTTCTCACTGAACTTCATCCCTTGCCCCACGCTGGCTTTCTTCTCAACTGGATGCGAGATAGCTAGAGATTCCTTGAACTTCATCCCTTGCCCCCCGCTCGCTTTCTTCTCAACTGGATGCGAGATAGCCAGAGATTCCTTGAACTTCATCCCTTGCCCCTCGATGGCTTTCTTCTCAACTGGAGGCGAAATTGCTAGAGATTCCTTGAAATTCATCTCTTGCCCCCCGCTCGCTTTCTTCTCAACTGGAAGCGAGAGAGCTGGAGATTCCTTGAAATTCATCCCTTGCCCCCCGCTCGCTTTCTTCTCAACTGGATGTGAGATAGCTACAGATTCCTTGAACTTCATCCCTTGTCCCCCTCTGGCTTTCTTCTCCACTAGGTGCGAGATAGCTATAGATTCCTTGAACTTCATCCCTTGCCCCCCGCTGGCTTTCTTCTCCACTGGATGCAAGATAGCTAGAGATTCCTTGAACTTCATCCCTTGGCCCCAGCTCTCTTTCTTCTCAACTGGATGCAAGATAGCTAGAGATTCCTTGAACTTCATCCCTTGCCCCCCACTAGCTTTCTTCTCAACTGGATGCGAGACAACTAGAGATTCCTTGAAATTCATCCCTTGCCCCCCGCTGGCTTTCTTCTCAACTGGATGCAAGATAGCTACAGATTCCTTGAAATTCATCCCTTGCCCCCCGCTGGCTCTCTTCTCAACTGGGTGCGAGATAGATAGAGATTCCTTGAACTTCATCCCTTGCCCCCCGCTCGCTTTCTCCTCAACTGGATGCGAGATAGCTGGAGATTCCTTGAACTTCATCCCTTGTCCCCCTCTGGCTTTCTTGTCAACTGGATGCGAGATAGCTATAGATTCCTTGAACTTCATCCCTTGTCCCCCGCTGTCTTTTTTCTCAACTAGCTGCGAGATAGCCTTAGATTCCTTGAACTTCATCCCTTGCCCCCCGCTCGCTTTCTTCTCAACTGGATGCGAGATAACTAGAGATTCCTTGAAATTCATCCCTTGCCTCCCGCTGGCTTTCTTCTCAACTGGCTGCGAGATAGCTTGAGATTTCTTGAACTTCATCCCTTGCCCCCTCGCTTTCTTCTCAACTGGATGTGAGATAGCTAGAGATTCCTTGAACTTCATCTCTTGCCCCCCGCTTGTTTTCTTCTCAACTGGATGCGAGATACCTAAAGATTCCTTGAAATTCATCCCTTGCTCCCTGCTGGCTTTCTTCTCAACTGGATGCGAGATAGGTAGAGATTCATTGAACTTCAGCCCTTGCCCCTCACTAGCTTTCTTCTTAACTGGATGTGAGAAAGCTAGAGATTCCTTTAAATTCATCCCTTCCGACCCGCTGGCTTTCTTCTCATCAGGATGCAAGATAGCTAGAGATTCCTTGAAATTCATCCCTTGCCCCCTGCTGGCTTTCTTCCTAACTAGATGAGAGATAGCTAGAGATTCCTTGCTGTAGTTTCCTACTGGAAAGTAAAAGAAGAGGAAGTTAAGGATCATCTTCAAGCCAAAACAAATAGTACATTATAAATGCTTTACTACGTAGTGTGTGATATGCAATTCTCCTTTTTGTTTTTGAATAAAGCTTGTATTTGCAAAAGGAAGTGAAAAATGATTTTAAATATTACACGTGATACCTGCACTTTTGTCTTCACTCAACTCCAGGTTCTGGGCAATTAGCTTGGGACGGCATTCTTTTGGCTTGTTGTCGTCCTTCAAATTCTTTGACAAGGACCTTGGACCTGCTTTTCCAGGACTCGAGAGGCCAATTTCAGAAAGAAAAAACTTGTGTAGATATTGAAAGGAAAAAAATGTGCCGGAACATTGTTGGAAATAAATTGTAAGTCTACCACATTATATACCTGAATACATCTTTTTGCACTGAGTGACAATATTGGAGATTGCTTCTGAAGAGCCTTTGATTTCCAGCGCTTCTTTTATAATCCGTCCTGTCATGGGGTTGATATCATGTTCTTCTATGGACACATTTTGATAACAATGTATTAACTGCAACCTTTCCAAAGGTCTTTGCAGCAAATTCATGTCAGCTTCAAGTAAGAAAAATGTAAATCAAAGGTTGTTAAGGTCAACAATCACTTATATAAGCTGGCATTCCACCCATTCCTAGAGATAAAAAGGGAAGCCCTTCAGTAACAAAAAGTTGGACAGTACAATCTCGTATTGGTATTGATTCTCAAGAGGAGTATAAGAAAAGCAAGTATTCAATAATAAGCAATTCAAATGATGTGATATAGTAGACACAAACAAAACATCAGAGATTGAAATTTAAGAACAGTTTTTACTTTATTTGCAGCCATATAAACTAGATTCAGTTCCATCATTTCATGTTATTTAGCAAGTTAACTCAACAAAACCATTAAAGGATATTCTTGTCTCCGACCCATTTCATTAGCCCTATCCTTTTTGTTCTGCAGCTTTCTTGTTTCCCTCTCTATAAACTGACACATAAAAAGAACTATAAGTGACAAAATTACAACAGAAAAAAACAGAGCTCACAAGCTGTCATCAAAATCTAATAAACAATCCTAACAAAGTCATTTCCGGAACATCAGCGTCATAACAAATCTACAATTGAATACTGAGGAAACATATCAGATTCGACAGTGCTCACATATACGAAACAACTGAGGTACATGAGCATCTTTGAGTTCAAGAAGTATAATTACCTCAACAATTTTGAAACATTATAATTTCCAACTGTTAGATCATTACAGCTTGGCTACTTACACCTCCCCCATCCCAAGAAAAAAATTAATGTAAGCATGTAAAAATGTAACTATAGCTCAAAAATGGAAAATTAGTATAAAAGATTCAGTAAAAGGAATCTCTCCCCCTGTAGATATTATAAACTAACGAGTATATAGCCAAAATCGCACAATTAATGAAACAGAAGAAATTGTTGAAATGTCAAAGATTGTGGCAGAATCCATGACAATGGAAACCCTCTTAAGGTATTATAAAAAGAAAAAAAAGTTGACTAAAATTTCAAAAATAGCAAGACTATATTCACAAGTTTGGAGTTCATCAGCCACAATAAAATGAATTTCCACTGAAAATTTAGAAAACCAACATCATGAGACAAATGTATAGGAATGAATTATTCAAACCAAACAGTGAGGTCCTACATCATCAACAATAACCTCACTCAAAGCTTTAGCCATCCGTTCAAGTTCATCCTGTATATAAAATTGAAGAGTTAGTCAACTGTTTGTAACACACCATAAACTGCATAAAGGGAATTATTTGTACAAACCACAAGGAAATCATGAAATATAAAGACTACATAGAAATGTTAGGAAAAAGAAGTACAAGGTTGATCATATGCCTGTTCCAAGGTTGAGTGAAAAAATTTCAACATTGAGAATATCATATATTCCTTTGCAATACTAGTCAATTGATCAAATTTGTATTATGCTACCTGAAACTTTTACTGAATCTTTGACATTTAAGTCGTTAAATATTTTGAAATCAATCACTAGGTCATCCTTGTAGCTAATTTAAGGAAAGATGTAGCATTAGCACTGGTGGTAAAATACAACTTCATTAAAGACATTAGCAATAGAAGGAGAAACTATCGACGACAACAGATACAAAATCTCAGAGCTGCAACTCTGGAACCAACCTACCCACAAAACAGGATGTCAATTACTAATATTTTTCTTTCATCACAAGTTTTGATTATTTAAATGTAGCTGAAATCGAAAGAGTAAGGGTGAGAAATTATTTATAAGATTATTTTGTATAGCCAAAAGTAGTACATGGCCAACAGGCACCAAAACATCATTATGTAATAGCAGGCAACATTAGGGAGGGAGGTAAACATATATGCATCCTCAAAGAATATTTTCCAAATCCAAGGTTACTTGTATGTTTATTCAATGTCAAGTGTTGGAGTTTAGCTAGTCTAAGCATGTCTATTTAATATACAATTTCCATTAGCAAACAACTTAGGCATCAAAGTTACCACATTTCAAGGAGTACTCACAACAGCAGGCATTTCAATCTGGTCGTCGTAGACTTGCTCTTTCAGATCTTTACATACAATCTGCAACAGGGAAAGTAAATCTAAGCTCAAAGTGCTTCAGTTGGAAGGAAACCTTTGAAAATAACATGAAATGAGACACATGGATCAAATGACTTAGTTTCTCAAATAAGTTTTGGGGCGAGAAGGATTAGCATTAATTAACTCCAAACATATAAAGGGAAATATTTTAAGGCATTTGCAATAATTCAGGTAATAAGCTCTTATCTGGCATTGTAGACTCATTGTTCATAAATCATTTAGCAAGGTATCTAGTTTTCAAAATAAAAACTTCAATAAAGCTTTTCTTGTCCACAATACAAGTTACAGAGCAGAAACGTACTTCAGCTCAAACTAAATCCAAGGCCCATACCAATCGTGTAAATAATAGACATACATTGGCCGGAAGGATTAACATTAACTCCAAACATATTAAGGAAAGTATCTAATGCATATTCACTTATTCAGGTAATAAGAATGAGTTATATAGTTCAAAAGAAACTTATTTTGGCATTCAAAGAAGAAAAAAGCAATTCAAAAAAAAAAGTTTTTATAAGCTCTTAACTGGCATTGTAGATCGACTCAATAATATTCAATTATTTTGCAAGGTATATGGCTTCTTATTTGCTCAACAATCATAAGTCCGAATAGGAAGCCGAAAAAATCTTTCTCTTTGAGCCTTCAGTTTCTCATCATTACAGTTGTAATTTTGACATTTTAATTAGTCAGTTCAAGCTAAAAGATGTTCTCATTTCTCAACCTGCGCATTTACTATTACATTCATCAACCCCACTTCCTATGTTTCTTAAAATCATGCTGCCTTTTTGGATTTAAAATTCTGGGCAGTTTCATTTTCGGCGGAAAAAGAAGGAAAACATCATACATGAAAATGCATGCTCCAGAACATGAAATACAATACGGATTAAAAAGCAATGTAAAAGATGACAGCATCACAAGAAGCAAATCAAAATTATATTTGTTTGAGAGGTTACCTCAGAGAAATCGAGGTCAGATACCATATCAAGTGATATATCATTTTCCATACTACTTTTTGCTTGAAGCTTGATGGTAATCCGACCATCATGGTCTGAAGTCTTTGTTATCCCTGAAAGCAAACAGCCAAGACTGTCAAAAGACGTCATTTGGACTCTATATATACTGAAGCATAGTGTTTTTAAGGAAAAGAATCACCATTAATCAACAAGTTTGAATAAGCAGAACTAGAAAGCAAAAGAACAATAACTAAGCGTGTATCCCACCATGACATATCAACCCTTTTTTTGAAAATATAGCAAAAGAGACCTAGTAACTTGGACAAACCTGTCACTTGCACAAGCTGTCGAACAACCTTGTTAGAGCCTGACCTTTTCGGTAATTCAATCCCAACAAAGGTTCTTTTCACCTTATCCTCAAATGAGTCTGGTTCCATGAGAAGCTTCTCAATTACATTTCGGGTTAGGTATATTAGTTTTACATTTCCAGGAACAAGGGCAGCAATCCTGATTTTGTTGTTTATCACACTCTCAACCGTGCTAGAATACAATTTCCTTTTTTTAGAGGTCCTAATTTCAGCCAAGCGTGCCGATT
Organism: Leptodermis oblonga; assembly: GCA_016801395.1. Lineage (NCBI taxonomy): Eukaryota > Viridiplantae > Streptophyta > Magnoliopsida > Gentianales > Rubiaceae > Leptodermis > Leptodermis oblonga. Next base: position 19,911,771 of record CM028760.1, read on the forward strand.
TACGCTTCTTTCCAGTCTTCAAAGTTACACCAGATTTGTTCTTCATGATCTTATAACATTCCCTAAAATGGTGATATGTAGCAGTACAATCCACAAGGCTTGGTTTTATCTGTCAAATATAAAATGTTAATAAGCACAGAAGCAAAAAATATGGTGCAAGACCAACATCAATAGGTGAGGAAGGTACAAAACAACATAAAAAATCTAGCTGAAAAGACTAGCGCTTCCAAATATGTCTCCAAAATAAATAATTTTGATTTTCTCCATAGAATTCAGTGTTTGACAGCAAAAAAAATTGGATAGATATCCATAGTTTTAATTATCTGTATGAACTAGAAATATGCTCAATTACAGAACCAATCAGTTAACATCTAGCTATGGATCTATTAGGCACCTATATGCACATTCCAATCAAACCAAGATGAAAAGGGGAATAAACCTACGTATTAAGTGAGGGCATTTGCACTTGGTACTTGGAAGATATCAGTAGCACTAAGCACTTGAATGGAAGCAAGAATTGAACAACAATTTAATCCTTCACACTTTCAAAAGCACACCAAAACTAAAGCCACGAATCTAATAAAAATACTGTTTTCTTATTACACTTCGGAACACAGACATTAAAATTTTGGCCAAGTAGTAAAATACAAGGGTAAATTTCAAATACCCTAAGGTTTGGTAAAACATCAAAAAACCCTAATTTGTAACAGATTCCAATAATAGCCTTATTTGGAGGCATTTCTGTTTGAAACTTGAGGCATTTTTAGCCATTTTATACAAATTTCAAATTACAGCATATAGCATCTTGTTAATTAAGTAGTAACTCTAATTCCTACCGCGCATCCAATCTTCTGAATCAGTGTTCAGGAAGATAGCAAGAGTGTTAAAGGTTTGCCGCATTTCTTACAAAGATTAATAAAAACTGCAACATTAGTCACTCAAAAAAGGAATCAAACTAAATTTATTGTTTTCAAAAATCAAAAACTAAAGTTCTCCTTTTTCTCGAGGGTTTTTTAATTTCTAATTAAGTAACGTATACAGAAATTGTTTGAGGGTTTTGAGATAGGGCCAAAGGAGAAGAATGGGTTAAATCTTGTGAATGAAATTTTGATGGTTTAATTAACTACTGGAAAAAAATTATCTTGTATTTAAAAATTCAAGTCCATGGAATAATTTGCCCAGTACCCTTTTTCCCTCTCACAACACCAAAAATACCGTCACAGAAACGAGAATTGATAAACAAAACTAAAGTATGCCACAAAAAGTCCCCAAGAAAGATGAAAAAATAAGAATAGTGATGTTAAAAAATAATTACAAACCAAAGGAAAGAAAAGGTTTGGGCCTAAAGGCAGCACATACAATACCAGAAGAAAGATATGTCAGGTGTTGAGAGACAATTAGGAAGTAATTCATAAAGTTTTTCAGCCTTCAAAGGCAGCTGCCAGCAAAATGAAATAGCAAATAGTGCTAAACCCTAAACATATGCAAATGTTTGATGTTGTGCAATTAACATAAGGAAAGTAGGTGGGGAGCACAAATTTAAACATCAGTTATGGTCATTTCTCGTGTAAGATTCATGTAATTTCGTAATGCATTAATTGGTTAGTTTACAAGGATTATAATCATGAAAGGTAATTTAATACTTCAATTTTAAATTTCTCTGTTTGGAATTAATTTTAATTTGTTGGGAGGGAAAACTAATTTCACGATGTAAGAAAAATAAGTACCACTTCTCAAAAAAAAAAAAAAAAAGAATACTTATTGTTTGCCTTGCATTCTTATTCCTTGAATAAATGTAATATAATATATTTTTGAAACAATTCCTTGTATCTAATAAATATAATATATTTTTAAAATATATATAATCATATTAACCTTTCTAATCTCTCTCACTTTCAAAATTGGAGAAAAAATATAATTCTTTTTTTTTTTCCCAATGATAATGGGATTGGATACATTTTTAATTAATTGCAAAAAAATAAAATAAAAATGATGAAACAAAAGAACAGGCCCTTAGGGCTTACATTTTGTACCCGTATTTGTTAAATCTACCATAGTCTACTTTGGATTTGTGAAACATGCAGTTGGTCTACCTCGTCCAGACTAATAACTGAGTTATGGATTAATAATTAAATCTTTAATTTTCGTAATTTTATTTTTTTAGTGAAGTTTAATTGGTAGGTAATATATTTTCTAGAGTTGTCATTTAATTCACAATTAAATAGTGTTTGTTGGAAAAACTTGTGTAGTTTGTAAGTAATGAACAAAGGTCGAAAGTGCTGGTTCGATGCTTGTTCAAATTCAAACTATGGTGTTGTTCAACACCTATTCAACGTCGCTAGTGGAGTCCAAATAACAGTGCTTTGTTGCTGATATTTGAGGATTTCTCAGGCTAAATTCGACGTCAAACTGCTTCGCGAAAACTACTACCAATTTAGTTTTCTAATGAAGAGTTCCGATTGTTCACAAGTAGTAGTGATAAAACTAATCCTCAACCATAACCAACAAGTTAGTGACTATTCATCTCTATAAATAGATGTTGTTAGTCAAAATTAAATCAACTTTTTGCTCTCCTATTTTTGTTCAAACAATCAAAGTAACTCTCTACTTTGTTGTTTCAAGAATCTATTTCATCCTAGAAGAGTATTGCCATTAAACTTGGTTAGTGAGTACAGTGGGGGAAATAAACTCTTTACGGACAGTGGTCACACACCTTAGATTCATTACTAATTGTTAGGAATAACACCCCTCAGAATCTTTAAACCACTTGTTGGAAGAAATATTCCAACAGGAATACTGAAGCGGAATTGAAAAACAAAAAAGAAAATAACACAACAGATTTAACGTGGTTCGATCTCAACAGATCTATATCCACAAACTACTCACTACTTCACTTCAGAAATCAACAATATAAGAGTTTACAATGTACTCTCAACATACAATGTCTCTCGCCCTCTATTCTATTATCACTCCCCCTTCTTTCTATCTCGTCGTCGAAGGCATAAGCAGAAACATACATCTCTTATGACTTCAAGACAACTCCGCAACCCACAATGCAACATTAGAGACATAAGCAGGAATCTTCATCCTCTCTTATGAATTCACGATGGCACCCCACCTTTCACCCACTTGCCCGAAGCCCTTCTCTCTACCTTGCACCCCGCCTGGGGTTGGATGGTCTCTGTTTAGCATACCCTAATTTATTACAAACCTCGCATATTTTATAATAGAAAAAGACAAACCCTAATGGGCCCAGATTAATTAATCGGCCCAATAATAATTGTACTAGGAATTTGAGGAGATACCCAACACTAATTCATAAATCCCCATTTTCAAGTTGTTTTTTGTGTTCTCCACTAAGTGCTCTTCGTGATCACTTAAGTTGTGAATTGTTGTTCTTGGTTTCTAGATTCCTAACCCCAAAATCCCCGACAGTGTTTGCCTCTCATTAAGTTTCAAATTGGCTAATTTTGTTTTTAAATTATTTTGTACAAGGTTCACTAAGATTGGTTAATTTGTAAAATTTTTATTTATTCTCATATTTTAATACCTGAATCAGGTGGCTTAAGGAAGGGACGCAAACATTTGTTTTTTCCACAATCAGTTGTGGCTAAATTCTCTCTTCGAAGAATTTAAAACCCCAAGACGCACAGGGCACTTGGCTGGATACCTGAGATGGTTTCAAAAGTTAGGCCGTTCTAACGCATGGCCAAGAGTCAATTTTAGATTACTTAATAATTCTTTGTTTCAGTTTCCTAATTTTCAAGTAGAGTTAGGGGGCGGTTTAGGTGATAAATTAGTGTTATTTTTGAATTGTTTAAATAGTTCCTAATTTTATTAGGATTTTATTTACTTTAGGTGTGTAGGTTTAGTTCTATTAGGATTTTAGAAACTTTAGCCGTGTAGGTTTAGTTCTATTAAGATTTTATTTACTTTCCTTTTTGTTTTAAGTTTAGTTTGTTGCCTCTTATTCTTATAAATAGGGTGGTTTGCTTTATTGTAATGGGTAGTTTGATAGTTTATAGCTTTCGATTAATTGAGATTCATCATTATATTTTCCTAATTTTCGATAATCCTATTGTGGGTTTTTCGATTGTTGGATAGCTGTGTGACTGGCAATTGTTCGTCAATTCAACAGTCTTTCATAAGGCTTTTTTCTGATTTTCGAGAAAACTTTCTCATAGATAACTTCCATTACGTCAATACCCAAGCTGATCGGGCAGGAAGCTGAATGATTTTTCTCGGATCTTTTGACAGCTGAGAATGAGGATGTGGATGTGGATGGATCTGCCTCAGCTACTCTGTTGGATTGCATTCCAACGGTATTATAACCCCGGAGGATAATGTGGTTCTACTTAAAGGTATAGGGCTAGAGGAGTTAAAATCAGTAGTGTTTGGAACGGATCCGGATAGTGCAGCAGGAAGCGATGGATTCAAGGGACAATTTTACTGTGCCTGCAGGATATTATTGGGAACGACTTCCTTGCAGCAGCTAAGGAGTTTTTGTTGGGGTACCAATACCTAGGGCGGATGCATGTGTCCAGATTACAGTACTCCCTAAAAACCCAAGCCCTTCTTCCATTGCGGATTACATGCCCATTAGCTTTCCCTACTTCTTAAACAAGGTCGTCTCTAAATTGGTGAAACAGCGAATGAAGCCTTTGATGCCGAGGCTAATTTCGGAGGAGCAATCTGCTTTTGTGGCTTGGAGGGAATTATTAGACAATGTCTAACTGATGCAAGAACTTGTTCCATATCTGGATAAGAATGTTCTTGGCCATAATTTAATGACAAAATTGGATATGATGAAGAGATTTGATCGTGTACGTCTTGGCCTTTTCTAAATACTCTTCTGCTGAAGTTTGGTCACCGTGGTTTTGTCCGGATTCTCTTGAACAATCTTACCTCCAGTTGGTTTTCAGTCTTAATTAACATAGCAATGGTTTTCAGTCTTACCTCCAGTGGTTTTGTCCGGATTCTCTTGGGCAATCTTACCTCCAGTTGGTTTTCAGTCTTAATTAACATAGTTCCAAAAGGGTTCTCTAAGGCCAGCAGAGGAATCATAAAGGGAGATCCTCTCTCTATCGTTTCTTTCTGTCTGGGTAGCTGAAGCATTCACAAGCGGTTTAAACAAACTGTTTCGAGAGGGGTTTTGGCTAGATGGCTTGCCGAAGGGGGCTTTGGTGGTTTTGCATATGAGCTATGCTGATGATACAATCGTTTTCTTGGTGACCACAAAGGATAATATCTAGGCTAATTTCATGAAGTTCCAAGGGGATTATGAAGGGGCGACGGGACAAAAGATAAACAGAGCCGAGTTCCTATTATATTTTGAAAGGGACATCCCGCCGGGTGAGAAAGCAGCTCGAATGAATTACAAATACGCGGGCGGGTACTTTCCCATTATGTTATTTAGGCTGCCCGGTTTTCAAAGGGAGAATGAAGAAATGTTATTTTCAACCTGCTTTAAATCTGGTGGTGAACAGGTTGTCTGGATGGGCGAATGAAAGGCTATCCCAAGATGGAAGATTGATTTAATTAAACATGTTCTTTCAGCCATACCACTACCCATTTGGGAAGTTTTAAAACCCCAAATGGGCACTCAGAAAAGATTGGAAGCAATTCTTGCAGACTTTTATTGGGGACTGACGCAAATTGGAAAAAAGCGGCACTGAAGATCTTGGGATAAATTGTCAAATCCAACTGAGAAAGGAGATTAAAGACAATTATTGACAACTTTTCTTGCAAAATTTGGTGAAAGTTACAGCAGGGTGGAACTCTTTGGGCGACTTTTATGTGCTCCCCGCCCATGACAGCATGGAAATCCATCACTTGGAGACGAATTACTCAAATAGATGCCAGTGCCACCGCAAATTCAAAAGTACAGCTAAGGACGCCAGATTGCATGTTTTGGGATACAAACTTTACTGCTCAGGACCAGCTTTGTGATTTCTGGGAGCCAGCCCCATCCCTTTCCAAGACCATCTGGTTCGCCAATTTTACAGTTATCTGAGGACTTAAACTCCTCTTTGCAGCCGGGATTACTGCCAGAGCTGCTTCACCAGATAACTTCAATGGATATTGTGCTTTTATGACATGGTTACTGTTATCGCCAGAGCAAAAAACCATATAGATATATGTTATGGTTTATGTTATTACCAGAGCAAAAAATTGCAACCACAGCAATCTTTTACATATTTTTCTAAAATGCCCTTTATTCTTCTAATTGATTATCTTCTTTTTTCCACCTTAATTTTACTGCTATAAATTTTGTTGTTTGTTCTCTTCACCACTAATTTACATCCAAACATTCTATCGATTCCCATCCCGATTAGAATCAATAATCCACATCAATCTATTCGTTTGCACACTTTTTTCCCTAGCAAAACATTGCATTTATTGGTTTCAGACTTTCACTCTCTTCCAGAAAACTCCCAAACACTATTTCGCCAAACAATGTGTAAGATCGCTAGGGAGGGTATGATCACGAAGCGAAAGCCGATCGTTCTAAGGGTTGCTAGGGTGGTTTTGGTGAAATCTCGACCCGCCAACAGTGGACAAACGGAACCTTGGTATAGAAGACCGCTACCCATGAGTGTACAATGTTGAGAACCTCGGTATAAGCACGCCACGAACAACTCACCAAAAGATTGTTCGATAAGTGTTGAATGCCACAAGACGGATTCTTGATAAGTTCTATAGTTCAACGAAGAACTAAGAGTTTTAGAAAAACTCCCAAAAACATTTTAATTCCATCAAAGTCTTACTCAAATGTTTGCATAGGTAGCTTTTTATAGCAAATAAGACTATTCTAGAAATGAAGTCTAATTACTTGAATAAAAATCTATCACTTTTGACTTGTCTAAAACATAAATTAAGAAGATAAATATTGATTAAAATTCTGCACTTGAGTCCTTTTAGTTGTCTTGAATTGGATTAAAGAATTGACCTCCTTTGGGACTTGTTTTGGACGAAAACCATGCCGCATTTAAGGTGATGGACCAGTTGGAATTTGAATTGCTTCTTAGACTCCTCCATTAAGCATGTAATCAATTATGTTAGCCTTTGTAATCCATCCACTTTAGTTAACCTTTTAGATTTCTTCCACCGAATGTAACATCTTGAAGGGAGATGTCTTTGACTAATTTTTGAAATGCATAAAAACTCTTCATATTTCAGCACTTGAAAGATTGCACTCGTTCAATACTTGTGATAAACTCTTGGCTGATTTTACACCCTTCAACTTCACCAATTAAACTTCACAAGTAACCTTGGACTCGACTTCCATAGGTACATGCATGACAAAATTCAAAACTCCATTTGTAGTCAAGAATCTGATTTTAATCAAACCTTAATTTGCATGCATTCATGGCATCTAGTTCTCAAACTTTATCAACAAAATTCACTCTACCGTGGCTGATTCAGGCCAGTTTGCTTAATGCTCCAAATCACTTGGCCTTCCTCAATTTAATTTCTTTGTTAACTGAACCCGTCCATCTCCTAAGGACATGCTTTCTCACTTGATAACTGAATGCTTGGAAGATTAATTATTGTGCTGCACATGGGCCAGACAAATTCTCCTTCACCTTCCGTTCGGGCAAACCGTCACATGCCTAATCCGGATCGCATCACAGACTTTCACCCTCATCCAGAAAACTCTCAAACACTATATTGCCAAACAATGTGCAAAATCTCTTATGGGACATCAAACTCACCAAGCAAATTTAGAGAATCACCAATCACTTCTAATCTACACAGGTAAGATGAAAAGCTTCTTGCAAAGCCCATTGGTACACTGCGATGTTCACGGCAATCTACACAGTATTTAGTCCTATAATATCACCTTATATTCTGTTGGAAAAATTAAATCAAGCTTAATTAGGAAATTCTACTTGTAGTAGGATTTAACAATTACCTGTTTAGTTTATTTCCAATCTAGATTTGGTTTGTTTTGAGAAACTAGTTTTGAGAACGATTTGGGTAACTATGGGTCTATAAAAAGAACTCATGGGATATTATTTAGGGTGAAATACACCAAATACCACTTAACTATTGACTTTTGCAAAAAAACACAACTTTCCTTTAAAAACTGCAACTACAAACACTTTACTTTCAAAACGTGCGCCCAGTACCAGTCTGTTAGTCAATTCCGTTAAGTGGCTAACAGTCAAAAAAGACAGGGGCAAAATCGTTATTTCACATGTGCATCACTGTTCATCGTCTTCTCCGATGAACAATTCCGACACTGTTCATTTTCTCTGATGAACAGTCCGGCACTGCTCATCGGCTTTTTTTTTTTTTTTTTTTTCCTTCTTCTTCTTGGTGCAAGCCCAAAAATTCTATGGATTTTTTTTTTTTTTTGAAGAATAAATCTGATGCCTTTAATCATTAATTTCTGGTGCGAGTGGGAAATGCTTGGTGTACAATCAATTCTCCTTTGATAATCTTCAACTAACCACTATATAGCCTTCGGCTCTTTATGATTCCCCTATAGCTGTAGATATCTATTATTTGTGTATAATTTTGGCTCCATTAGCCCAGATCATTTCAAGAAAATGCACTAAGATTTCATCAAATACGCAAAACCCAACACCATAACTCCACCAATGGAGGCCCCATATGAATGTCATTCTCTAACTGCGTCCCCGGTGGCCAAACTTGCTAGCCATGACCAGTCTGCCAACATAGCCTGCTGGACCGACCTGCTCGACCTTGTTCCTTCCCCTGCCCCGGAATTGGATCCATTTGTTAGGCTTTCGTCCGGTCTTAAAGCCTTTTGGCTTGAGGAAGATGGATAGAACGTGATGGTGTAATCGGCTCCGGTGCACGTGAATGTGCTGGTGGCGTCGTCGTATGCGTAGCTGTAGGATTTCGGGCACGCCGATTTGAAAATCTGGGAGTACACCGACGGCGAGCACGACGAAGGGGAAGTGAATTTGCCCTTGCAGCAGTACTCCGCCGTCCCGAAAGCGTCGCAGGCGCATTTGCACTCGCCGCCTCCTTCCGTCCTGAGCTGAGTCGGGCATTTATGGGCTTCATCTTGCACAAAGAAGAAGAAAAAACAAAATGCCGATGAACAGTACCGGAATTGTTCATCGGAGAAGACGATGAACAGTGACGCACGTGTGAAATGACGATTTTGCCCCTGTCTTTTTTTGACTGTTAGCCACTTAACAGAATTAACTAACAGAGTGGTACTGGGCACACGTTTTGAAACTAAAGTGCTGTAGTTGCAGTTTTTAAAGGGAAGTGGTGTTTTTTGCAAAAGCTGATAGTTAAGTGGTATTTGCTACATTTCACCCTTATTTATGTCGAGCTAAGAGTTCGAAAGGTTAAGGTCAGAGCCTTTCGACTCTCTGTCTTCGGGGTTTTGAGAAGGAGCCTGTTTTGGCTAGTTGATGTGTTATTTTAGGGGAGCCTTTTTGGCTATATTATGATGTTGAGTTACTGATGTAATAGGTGTGTAGGTAAAGTAATTTCAGCTTCCACTCTGTTGACTGATTTAGTGGACTTTGCGGATGTAGGTCCTTTAAAGATTGAACCAAGTTAAATTGTGTGTTGTTTCGTTGTTCGTTTTGATTATTCTGCTGCGTGTACGTTAATCTATTTGGGGGCTAAGGATATTTTAATATCCAACATTCTGATCTGATTAATACAAAATTATAGCTACAGTCGAATCAGGTTCACCCTGCATCTTTTGACTCTTAATAATACTGTTTACTTCCATGCCGAAACAGCAATCAAATTTTTGTCCTCCCATCCAAAATGGAGGGCACTTGCTTCCTCCTTAACCTTGTACCTGTCAGAGTATTGCTTATTGGACTAGTTTCCTTATTTCATCCTTCACATTCTGGCTGATTGGACTAGTTTTAAAATTAAAGCCATCATCATCGTATCTCTCCATTTTCCAGCAACCTCATAGCGCTCCATTCTTTCTTCTCCTTCACATGCAACGATGTTGATAATGTCACGAGCCAAACATTTCCGCTCTAAGTTCATTCTCTCCTGGCCACATCTCAGAAGAGTAGAATCCAGGGATTCAAACACAGTTGAAACACTTTCACCAGGCCAGGCATGTGATGCAGTTGGAAAGCAAAATTCACAATAATGGCTTCCCCAGGCTTTGCAGTCTAGTATGCGTATGTTGTACTTTTAACATACTCGTATAATCTTTACAAAATTTTCCAAATAAGACATAGTACAAACTACAACATTCGCATACCAAAAAAATAAAAAATAAAAATCAGAGGACAAAATAGAACACACTGGGCTGTTCACCTAAGTATCGATCCCGGATGGTTGAAGCAGACGGCTTCTCTCATAGTGATTAAATTGATGAAATGGTTACCTATACTAGAAAAATTGAGCCTTCTTCACAATTTTTTCATAAAACAAATTAATACACCCAAACATGCTATTATATAATCCCAAACTTGCAGCGGCGATAGGGAGGACTGAAGCTGGAAGCCATTAATGAAGGATAGGTGCTATCGTGGTAGACATAAGGGTGAAGAGAGGAGGCTGCCGAGGAAAATAGTCAAAGGAGAGGCCGCCGGTGGAAGAGTTAGAGGAGGCGAATGCGAAGAGAGGGAGACGTCATAGAAGAATTTCTGTAGAAGTAAAATTGTTAAGGGATAGGACAAGTCTGAAAGAAGAAGATAAATAATTGGACTAACATAGGGTATTTCAGAAAATTTGTTTAAAATTTTCTTTGGCAAAAAAAAAATTTATATTTCCTATATATTGGGGAAATAGTGAGATTTGAAATTTAATTTGCAATCTTAGTTGGGCAAATGTTCAAATTTTATTTGAATATGCAGTAAATCATTATTCTTATCAGACAAAGAATAAGATATGATAGTTCAATCATTCAAAAGGATGTGAGCAATCATTGATTCAAGTAAGCCAAAGTGATTGAAAAATGACTGTAAAAGTTTGTACTTGGAATCAAAGAAATTGTTGAATTTCTTTTGTAGTACAAATGAAATGGATATTTATCTCTCTATTTGAAATTTAGACCTATGATATATATGATATCAAGTTAAATATATATTTGGAATATATATGGTCTAAAATAAGTAGACTGATAAATTAATATGAAATAAATAATTATAGCTAATAAATAAAGCAGGTATTGCAATATTGGCTATGAGAATTATTGTATTTCATTTGGATTTAAAATCAAATCATTGAATGTTTTAGTTGGACTAAAATAATTCTACATCATGTTTATCATGTAAGGATGGATTGACTCATATATAAGTGGTTTTATATTGGCGGAGTCCAGTTTTAAACTGTTCCTTAAATTCAATGATTTTATTAATCCTAGAAAAGTCAAATTTAGTTAACACAGTTTATTTGGTCGTGTGACTATATTTACATATATTCAAATTATATCATTATAATTTGAGACTTTTGGTTTGGAATCAATTGTGATATGTAAATTTCATGCACTAGTCAAATTAACCAAATTACCTTTTCTTTGTTAAAAGATAGAAATATTGTAAATTATCTTAAATAATACATTCTATGTATGTAGTTTATGATAATTTTACTAAATGTGATTTTCTTAATTCATTTTGTCTCAAGTTTACTCTTTGCTAAGTGTTTTGGGATTTTGATTTGTTCAAGAATAAAATGAAATTTGAAAAGTTTGATAAAAGTATTTTTGCAATGACATTGCAATAGTATATACTTTATTCAAAGGCGATGTTATCTAAATAAAATGTGATTTTCTTATAATTTATAAACATTTGATATGTATATATATCTGGTGTTGTATAAATTAAGATATAATATATTGGATATATTTGATCAGTTGTAAGTTATGTAGTTTTCAATCAATCCATTTATGCCATTATACTTATCTCCTACTTGTTATACCATATTTCAGTCGACAAATTGATACCATATGTGAAAAAGGTTAACAGTTAACCAAATTTTGAAAAAGGTTTGAGTTAACACATTCACATGCAATGGTTAATTACTATTAGATTGTATTATGACTAAATCTAATCAGGAGTATCCAAATTTGATTTGGTTATAGATATTATTTCAGGAACCCAAGCTTTATCATGTCAAATTATCTTTCTAGAGTAAATCATTTTTTCTAGAAAGGTTAGTGGGAGAAATAATATACAAATAAATTATTCATAACCACAAATTTGTAAAATCAACTTATGGAACAACATGTTTAATAACATAATGGTATGGTAGACCTACATTTTCACATAAAAGGGTGAATCAAGCGGTCTCATGTTATGATCAAAAGATATAAAATTGCATTCGGCTTAATGAATTATATATTATAATTCAATTTTATATCCAATGATCGTAATAAGGTATACAATATAAAAGAAATTTTATATGGATTCTAATATTTTGAGTAAAATTCAAAACATTTGATTTTGTCAAAATGATTACGAATTTTATGTATACAAATCAATTAGTGGGAGAACAAGTATTTTTCATTACATTGTGTTGGACACATTGTATGCGGAGAAGGAATACCTTTAAAGTAGTTTTTATTGGTATGATAGTTCAAGAAAATTTTTTGAATTACAGAAGCAATATAGACTTTGGAAGTCAAAATCTAGTAACATAGATTGTAAATATTGCTCTATGTACATACGCAGTATGCTAAATGTAGCATGCCACTAGGTAATATACAATTGTTTCCATACATAATGGTTGGATTATACTGGTATATTATCATATGTAGTCAACTATGTTATGCTCTAATTGTTGCGAACAAATTGAGCAGGTTCAAGTGAGAGTCCCTTGATGATGATAGTTAAGAATATTATAAATATTTTGAAATATTATAAAATTATTCTTTTTATCATAGACCAAACAAACTTAGTCAAATTTTATGCAATTTTATCTTGCGAAGATAAAAGAAATTTGCATACATACTCTTTATAATAGTGTTAAATGTTGGAATACTTCCATGCCAAACACTTTGACTTTTCTACAGCATATGTCATAATACATTAAAGAGTTTTGGAAACTGTTTGGATCTAGTTCTTCATTGAACTTAGCATAAGAATTTCTATTTTGAAAATGGAAATTGAAGTCTCATCAATGATCCAATTATGTATTAGGTATTGTCAATTGATGTTGATCAATGACAGAGTTGATATTCTCTCAAGATAAATTTATTTATCAGTGGACTAAAACAATTACTAGAAATTGGTCTTAGTCCAAGTGGGAGAGTTAGTGGGATGGACAAAACTAATTGGTCTTATCCTTACACTTTGTTTTTATTTTCAAAGTTATGCAAAATTTGATGATGTGGAATTATTTATCATTTATCTTATTTGTTTTATTACATTAATTATATGATAAAGTCTCTAGAATAATATTTGTATGAAAGAAATCATAAGGGTTATGATGATGAGATTCTTTCTATACTTATATATTATTTTTAAATAATCCCAAGTCATAGTATTAACAAGATGGGACATTGTTAATACGGATAGAATAGCACATTTTATGCTTTCTTCCTAAATAAGGAAATAGTTGATCTCATTGACTATTGTGTGGGACACAAAAGCTAATATGTGGATGCTTGTTAAGAGAACAAGTTCATTGGATTGACCCGTCTAGAGATTTTCATGAGGAGATCTATTTGAGTGCCAATGAAATAAATCTCTACATAATGGTAATGTAAATAAATCTTTCGACTTGAGATCATAAGTGTATCCAGAGTGTAGTATATACTCTTTTGGTCCTTAACCTTAGTTGGTTATGTGTGCTTTAAGAGTTGAGTATAGTATGAAACATGGATGGAAGTTTATGATCAACAAAGAATTAACCACTTCCAATAGTAGGAAGAGTATATCCAGTTATGGCCACTTGTTGAAGTATAGTTTAAAATGTTTGCGCAAACTAGAAGTGATTTTAGAATAGTTTTAAATTTGACTTCAAGGAGTTATATTTCGGGAACAAGCAAATAAATAATTAGTTCATTAAGAGTTGGCACAGATCCTTACTCTTGAACTAATTGGGATATGGTATGGTGAAAGGATGTTAATTACTCCATTCATAGAAAGGTGAAGTCGATCACATGACTTTTTCTTAATACTTGGGTGGTCATGATGCCTAGCTAGAGGCCAATCTTGATCTATAAATATAAGTAGATTAATTTCAAAATCACATGGCCTATTGTCTTTAGGCCAAGTGGGAGTTTGTTGGGTTTATGTCTTAAAGCTAATTAAATTATGGAATTATAATTTATATTTATTGCCAACGTGTTTTAGGAACCTAAAGGGTCACACACATAAGAATAACTAATTGGGTTAAAATGATATATTATGAGTTAATTTATTAGATAAATTAAAACTATAAGGACTTATTGATAAATGTCTAATGATAGTTTTCTATTTGTGTTAGGTTTCCTATTCTATTAGGTTTCCTACTGGTAATAGATTTATACCATTCTGATATCTATAAATAAAGCCCTAGTCATTGGAATGAGATACAACAACGCCTTGTATACAGTGATTTAGCTATCAATCTTCTGACTGATCAAGCCTTTGGAAGGATCTCAATTACGGTTATTCGTGTGGATACCGTTAGAGGCTGGACAATTGTGCGGCTCATGATCAGTTTCATTTCCATGCATATTGTTCGTGGATGCCCTGAATATTGTTGATGATTTGCTTTCAAGGTAACATCTGATATAGTATATTATATTATTCATATGATTGTAAAGTAATCTTAGCATATTCAATTTATATTTATTTCGTTGCGCATAGATTGATTAACTTACAGTTAGGCCGTGATGCTTTACCATTTTCCAATCAAATGGATCTAAATTTACAGCGTGGTGGTATATCCACTCTGTTAACTTGGAGTTACGGTGGTAATGATGTGGCTGTGGAAGGATCCTGGGACAATTGGGGCTCAAGGTCAGCTTAATTTGTAGAATTTTCACATGAGATTTGAGAAATGAGGAGGTTTCTGCATTTGATTTTAGTACTCTATAACTGACATCTGAATCTTTATGAATGCCAATGTCTTTATTTGCAGGAAAATACTTCAAAGATCTGGTCATGATCACACCATCTTCTTGGTACTCCCATCAGGAGTATACCGTTACAGATTGACGGTCAGATGAAGTACATCGAAGAGCTTCCATTTGAAGCTGATCAGATGGGGCGTGATTGCAACCTACTCGATGTTCAAGTGAGTAAATCATTTTTGAATGTGAAATTGGGTAAACCCACATTTATTTTACATATTACGTTTATCTACTTCGCATTGAAACCTTGCGTATATTTTAGTTTGTTTTAAGTTTGACCAAAAAAAAAAAAAGTTCGTTTGTTTTCAAACCAATCCATTTACTATCTCTAATGTTTGGTCAACTAATCCCTTGTGTTGGATTGAGTGAAGGATCAAATGACTTAGTAATTCCCTGCAAAGAGAATGAATTCAGAGATTTTTTAATCAGTGCTCTGAAATTTAATTCGTCCTTGGCTAGGTGTAATAATATCTTGTGGTTTATAGTGATTACTTGGGATTTGGTGTGAGGCAGATTCTATTAAGTTTAATTTACCTTTATAGAATACATATGCTTGCTATGCAGGAAGATAAAAAAGACTTTCATGATAAGGATGATCAGGTGTGGTATGTACTCAGCATTCAAACTGACAACTACAAACTTTAGAAAAGAAAGAGTAGAGTTGTTGAAGGGGTGAAAAAACTTCCAAGGAGTAGTGTTGTGTTTCTCATTGGCCCCATTGCTTAGACCTCGTAATGAGATCTGAAGAGCATGGTGAATCTTCTATGAAAATAATGACAATATCTGTTTAGAAGCTGAACATACTGTGAAGCATATTCTTAGTGACTTTTCTGTGTGAGCTTCAAATGTAAGAAAGCATAAACTAATCTTATTAGGGCACATATTGGATAGGTGTAACAACGGATTACTCTAGGAAGATAACTAATCATAGTTTAGGATATAGACATTTAATTGTTGGTTCTAATGGTGTATCAAAGATGAGAAAACAAGTGCTACTTTCTTGGTGTGAACTTGCTTTTGAAATGTTTTATGTGCATTATGTGGATTTTAACTGGATTATATTAGTAGAGATCGAACAAATACTTTTGATTTTGCTAGTGGTTATGCATCTTGAATCTAACATGTGATTCTTCTCCAGTTTTCCATCTTTGAAGCCTGTTGCCGACAATTGTATTAACGTATTGTCTATCTATGCAAGTATTTTGCCACTGATATGGTGTTAGGGAATACTCTAAATGCTGAAAATGGTATTATATTTTATATAAGTTTCCAAATTGCAACTGTTGTTTAGCTCTTTCCAACTTAGAATTTCTTCAATGTTATGATAATTATGCACTCAGTATATCTATATATAACAAAAGAGGAACCTAGAAGTCGAACTCAACTTACATACTCAGAATATCTATGAATGTTGCACCTGCCTCCAAAAGCTTTGCCGGCCCCTTTGGAGGCTGGTGTTTGGAAACCCGCCTCCAAAGGGGCGCCTCCATTGATGAATTCTGTAGTAGTATTACATATTTTGCAGATAAATAGTTGTTCGTATTTGCCAGACTTCCATGGGAAGTTGCTGATTATTTGTCAATTAGATGACCTAAATGTTGCTAATTTTACTATTTTCTTAGTATATCAGTGCTCAGAACATCGATGGTCTTAAAGATTTCGAGGCCCTTCCCTCTCCAGACTCTAGCTATGGTAATACTCTTCTCAGGGATGAAGATTTTGCCCAGGAACCTGTACCAGTTCCACCTCAACTCCAGCTGTCGGCTATTGATGCACCAAATCCAGATGCAGCATCTTCTTCTTCTGCACAGATGCCTCAGCATGTGGTGCTCGACCACCTTTTTGTGGGATGGGCATCTCAATCCGTTCTTGCTCTTGGTACCACCCAAAGATTTGAGCAAAAATATGTGACTGTTGTCATGTATAAGCCTCTCCAGAGGTAAGTGATTACACCTGAGATGCTGAGCTCCGAAGACTGGCGGCCTTTGAAGTTTGAAGTGGGGGAGTACAAATGGCGTCAATGCTCCAGCTCTACATTTTCTGTTGTGACTATAAGCTTAATTGGGAGTGTGATATATATTTGATGGATTCTTCAAAACCCTTTTTTGTATATAGGTAGTCTACAACCTATCTTTCTATCCTATATGAAGGAAGCAAATCATATATGTTGCTTAATTGCCTGGTTGAAGTATTCTCCAAATGTGTGTTAATAATAGTTTGGACAAATTATCTGCCTTATGCTTTCCCAAAAATATTGTTTTTGAACTTTGTGAAAACTATGCTAAAACTCTAATTATTTTATTGAAAAGAAAGTTTGATCAAACAAAAAAGCAAAAAATAAAATAAAATAATAATAAAAAATAAAAACAACATACGTATGTTATAGTCAATGGGAGAAGAGGGTGCTGAGATGGCCTGTAATGTTAGGCATCGTAAAAGAGAAAAAAGAGAAGAGGGGGATTACAAAATAAAATATTTTGTCTAATCATGTCGACTTATAATTCAATGGTGAAGTGCTTCCTCTTCGTTCTATTGGTTCTAAACATCTTTTCTTCTCAACAATGTGTTGCTGCGGCGAGGCTAAAAAAGATGGAGGCTAGGTTCGAGGAAAAACTAAATATCGACCTTTGTGTGCATAGACACTATAAAGATGTTCCGTGGTGCTGTATGAGTACAGTTTATTGTTACAGTAATTTGGACTTGTGTCACGCACATTGTCAGCGTACCCCTCCAACAAACAATTTTTAATTGTTATTTGAGAATCTCTTAATGAAATGAATTATTAAGACTTTCATATTATTTAATTTCATTGTCTTAACTGCTAAAAAAAAATAAATAAAATAAAAAAAAGAGAAGAGGGGGATTATAAAGACTATTATATTTTTGCTAACACAAATTAGAATACAAAGCAAACTTTTCATTTTTTGACTAAAATACCAGTCATTAATCCAAGGTCCATCAAAGATCTTGTTAGTTTTTAACGAGGTCACACAGTCTCCATTTTTAACTCCATGATGACTCTTGCACATTAATCAAGTAAGTTGATTTTGCTGTCAATCCAAATTTTAACTCCATACCACAAGCTAGCAACCAAGAGTTAGTCTTTCTTCGACCAACAATTATATTATATAAGCAATACAATATTTCATAACCAAGTTGAAAGCTAATATTTGATGGGTCGGCTGATTTATGCTAAAAGTTTCGAATTCCAACCGCTAGAAATAGAAACTACAATACAGAAAAACCCTACAGTGTTCAGTATTGCTTTAGATCATTCGATGCTTTCACATGCATGGCTGTTGATAACACATAGAAAAAACAGACATGAGGGGAAAATGGGCAAATAGAAGGAAAAAGAATGAGGTAAAGTGATTGTCCATCACTGGACAACTTAGTCGGGCATGTTAATTTGCCTCCAAGATACGCTGGCGCCTGCTCTTTAACAGAAGGAAAAGAGTTCACTGATATGACTTGTCGTGGGTCTACCAAATACAGTAAAAATACTGCTTAAAACCTGTAATTAAGATGCTAATAAAATATAGCATAGTAGTAGACAGGGTCGATCCACAGAGACGACAATTTAATTCAAATTCCAATTAACGTACAATTAAAACCAAACTATGACTAGTAGTCACCTTTGTGTCTCTTAAGAGACCTTAGAGTTGTCACTTAAATATAGCAAAATAATAATTAAACTAATATTAAATAAAAGACTTAAACAATTATCAATTAATGAGAGAAAATTCCGATATTATGTAAATCCACCTTAATCTCATGCATGCAATCATAAACCTCTTAACTTGTCTAATTACTTATGCCGTTTCATTTATAGTATTACCGCGAGTCCCCGCAAATAATCCCAATTCTCCCATAGATTCTCGATAATCCCCCGCGAGTCCCCGCAAAGGAATTATTCTACGTTAACTAACAGACCGCGAGTCCCCGCAAACCTTATTAATTAACAAGTAGAAGCATTAAGAACTAGAAGAACCCGAAACTAATAATTCCTACTGACGATGCATTAGAAATTATTACCCAATTAATCATGTACTACTCGGCCGGTAGTTGTGCCACTCACTGACTCTACCAGATTAAACTAAGTTGATCAGACTTACAATAATCTCAGTAATTAGACATATAAACACAGGCAATTTAGAAACATAATTCATTAGACCTTAGATTAACTCCTGGGTTTCATACATGCATGGATTATGGCTTCTTACATAATACCAGAACTAATAAATTAGCTACTCATGATAAAACACGAAAAACACATAATTATAAAAGAAGACATTAAAAGAGAAAATAGAATACTGTATTGGAATTTAAGAAGTCGCGATCTGACAACCGCCGGTTTGGCCAAACGGTAGACTGCCCGTCGGGAAAATCCAAAGTTGCGATCGAAACAGAGCAAAACAGAACAGAACAGAGAAAAACAAAGGAAAACTATACTAATGCGAAACTGTATCTTGCGCGAGAATTATTTGTAATTAAGAAACTATTCTATAAAACTTATCTAAAAACTTGTCTCTAAAAACTTGTATATAAAAAAAGCTGTCTCCTAAAAGTGCAGTAATAATCCCATATATATAGGGATACAAATCAGCAATTAACCTATCTCCTAATGGAACAAGGAAACCTTCTTCTACTTGGAAAGAGAATTAATTAAGCACATGGAGTCTCTTCAATTTTTGGTAACTCCCAACTTCTCTCTTTAATTCCTTCTTGGATTGGTAATTGCCCAAAACTTCATTGCTTCCCTTTTAAGCTTCTCCGCATCCACCCTGCGCATGCCCACGGACTTGACTTCATCCAACTGATTGGATTAAATTCCAATTGGATTTGGATTAAATTCCAATTGGAATTGGCCCACTTGCAATTGATTTCGGGTGCAGCAACATGGAATCCAACATGCATTGGATAATCAATTTGAGACTCCAATTGTGTTTTGGACTTGATTCCAATTGACTTTGCTTTCTCGAATTTATTATCGGCCGGGCCTTCACGTGGCTTCCTTCATGGTTTAGCCCACAAATCATGTGGGATTTTTTTAGGCCTCTACTCCAATTCTTCCACTTTTTACACATTCTTTTCTTCTTAGGCCCGATCTCTAAAACTGAAAATAAACATTAAAACCTTGGGCAAAAGCCCGTGAGAACTGCCATAACAAGTGCTAAAATAATACACGTAAAAGGTGCAGATCAAATATCCTCACACTTGAATGACGCTTGCCCTCAAGCTGGAGCATACCATAAATTCAGCAAATGCACTTATACTTCATTTCTCAATTGCTTCAGACAGAAACAACAATGACACAAAACAGAACAAAACACACAAGACTCTTTGGACTGACTCTAATAAAAACAACTATTATCACTTTGACTCAAAATAAGACTCAGTAATCTGCCTTTTCTCTTTTCTGGAACTTACTCACACCACAAAATCAGCACTTCAATTCATATGCATGTGTTCTATTTACTTCACAAAAACAGTCCTTCCATTGGCTGAATCCAAAAACATGCAATAATTCCCCAAACAGCACTCTATGGTCAGTAATGCACATAATCTCACATTTTTCAGAAAAAATCAGGATAAAAGTAAATCCTAATCTAGCCAGAATCATACATGCTTAATAGTCGACCATCGCCACAGTATAGAAGGAATAGATACATAGCAGTTAAGAAACAACCTTCTAATTAAGGGACGCAACGTAAGGCTTAGGTTCGAACCTTTGGACAGATCCTAAGGGTTCTAGGCCACCTGTAAAAAAATTCAAACCCAGTGTGTTCTCAAAAATTAAACTTTAGTTGATGTACCTTTCTTCAAAATTCTTCACAGCCCCCTTTTGTTTGGGCAAACTGGCGCCTGTTTCATTCAGCAATTTTACACTTTGTGTGGATTATGGCTCACAAATTCAGCACATTAAATTTCTACCCAGCTCATCATATATCACAATTTCAGCACTTTGCAGAATTTCAAAACATCACATTTATTTTCATTGTTTCTTTTCTCTACTTTCCATGAGCTTTTTAACATTGGGCACACATATACATTGCCAAATAATCCACACCTATTGTTTAAACATTGCACCATTTCACTTCATTCATAATTCAGCAACTCAACACACTGAGGGGGTAGAAAGGATTTATCACAAAAAATTAGCCTTGGCTTATTTACTGACTAAAAAAATATGTTGTATACAAGGCTTCAACTTGGCTTCTAGGGATATAACAAGGTAGGTTTAGAAAGTAAGCCAAAAGTGGTTAATCCTAAGAAGGTTCCCCATCATCCCGCCATATACTATTCATACCATCTTGACAGTCTGACAGGCAAGCAAATGATTCTCCTCGAACAATTCAGCATTTAGGCTCAGTTCACTGGCTTAAGAAAAGGGAAAACATGCATATTTCCAGATTTAACTAATTCAGGACTTCACAGATTAATTTTTCAAAACTTCAGCATGCATACTTCATGTCATACTTCATCTATGATGCATATTTAAGATCCAAATCAGATTAAAGGCAGCGACACTTGACTCACAAACAGGACAAAAACAAAAATTTTAGGACAAATGTCCCTACATCCCCACACTTAGACAATTGCTTGTCCCCAAGCAAACACAATGAAACACAGGGGATGCACAATGACACAACAGTTAGGAAAAACATTAATCAGCCCTGCAAACATCCCCACACTTAAAGAAAGCTTGTCCTCAAGCGCGAAGAAAAGAACAAAAACGCAGGGCTAAACACAGACAAAGAAAAACAAACATAGATAAAATTAAAACACAAAACAGCCTACAATACAAACAAAAACAGAAAAACTTACCTGAGAGACAAAGGGAGAGGGGGGCGGTAATTTTGGGCGGAGGCTAAAACAGAGAACAAAGGAAGAAGATGAAGTTCGTGGGTGAGTGTTTGGGTAAATTAGGTTAATTGGGGGTGGGTCGGGTAATTGGGTCGGGGAAATGGGTACTGGAAATTGGTGAATTGGTTAATTGAAATTGGCCACCATCTTGCAATTGGGTCCCTGTAGTTTCTGTAAGTCCAAATTCGGCCCACAAAGTTATACTGCAGGATGAGGTCCGAAAAATTTTTAGTTCTGGTCCCTGAACTTCCTGAAAATTGGAATATGGCTCTAAAAGTTGTACTTTGCCCTTCTATCTTCAAAATTTTGCTCCTCCAATCCCTGTAAAATTAATTAAATTGTGAAAACACTAATAAAACAAAACAAAACTACTTTTTTTTTTTTTTTGAGCAGTAAATTAAAATAAAATAAAATACAAAGAAACTAGGTTGCCTCCTAGTAGCGCTTTTCTTTAACGTCTTGGCCAGATGCAACTTCAGCTCTTGTTAATGATTAGGACAGTTCCACAGTGAAATTTGTTCCACTGTTCGGATATGGCCAGAATCTTTGAAATACTGCATGCCTTGCACTCGCACTACTCCATTTGGGCAATCAGACCCCTCGCCCAGTAGCTTCACTTTATCAACTTTTATGGGGGTGCTAAGCCATGTCTTTGCATTGTTTCTTTTTCGCACCTTGGCTTTGACACACCCTCTTGTAGGATTTTGGTCCTTCTAAAAACCTGGAGGTTCCTCCAAGTCAAGTGTTAGGACTTTTCCTTGGCTCCTATTTTGGCTCTTGGAATCAATCAATCCCTGAGGGAGAATCTTCTCCTCCTTGTCCTGCAAAAAATTAGTCTCAAGAGATTCTTGGACAATAGGGTTATTCAATTCAATACTATTCACATTCATAACTTCTTCTGGATTATTCATGGTATTATCGATACTAAAAGTATGTTTTTGACCACAATGATCCAAACGGATAGAGCCATTATACACATCAATCACTGCCTTAGAAGTTTTCAAAAATGGGCGACCCAACAATACACCAGCAGATTCTTTGGCAGGATCATTATGCATCTTAATCACATAAAAGTCAGCAGGATAAACAAAGGAATTCACACGCACCAAAACATTCTCAAGTACACCTTCAGGGTGCACACATGACCTATCTGCTAGTTGTATTATTATTTTTGTATCCACCAACTTAACACCAGATAAAGTCTCATAAATTGACAAAGGCATAACATTAATGGCAGCACCAAGGTCACACATAGCATGCTTTATTTTTTTATTTCCAATGATGCAAGGTAAAGAGAACATACCTGGATCCTTGCATTTGGGAGGGAGCTTTTTCTGAATTACTGCCGAGACATTCTCTCCTAACACCACCTTGCTCGCCCCTCTTGGCTTCCCTGCCATGAATTCCTTCAGAAACTTTCCAACTGGGGGAAGCTTAATTGCCTTTAAGAATGGAAGGTTGACCTCCATCTTTTCGAAAACCTCCAAGTAGTCAATCGAGTCCTCTGTTATTTACCTTGCCTTGGCCGTAAGCTATTTGGGAATGGCGGTATAGGTTTATACACATCCTTGCTCACTGTAACTGGGGCAGGGCTCTTCTCAGGTTCAGATTCAGATCTGATAATGATTGGCTCCTCAGGTTCAGGTTGCTCTGATTTTTCAGCTTCTGGATCACCCGTCGGTTTGGGCAAACGGCCCCCTGCTGACTGCGATTTTTGCACAGTTGGTTCCAGTACTTCTGCTCTTTTTATTGTACTTACATTCTCCCTGGGAAAAACCTGGACTTAAGCGAGCAGTTTACCATAGTCACCTTTTATTTCCTTGAGAGAAACGGCTAACTGTGACATCATGTTGGCTAAGCAATCAATACTGGTCCTTTGTTCTTTTTGTTGTCCAACAAGTTCACCAATCACATCCTCTATTGATTTGTCACCCTTTTGTTGTTGATTAGCATTCTGATTCTGAAAATACATCTGTTGGGGTGGCCTATAAGTTGCCCCTTGATTCTGTAATCTAGATACTGAATTTTCTAACTCTGGTTCGGTGACTATGGTTGGTTTGGGCAAATCTTCCCCTGCAGGTGGTAATTTTTGCACAGCTGGTTCTCGTTCCTTTATTCTCAGACTTATTGCACTTATATTCTCCACACGCGGAACCTGCACTTGAG
Organism: Leptodermis oblonga; assembly: GCA_016801395.1. NCBI lineage: Eukaryota > Viridiplantae > Streptophyta > Magnoliopsida > Gentianales > Rubiaceae > Leptodermis > Leptodermis oblonga. Next base: position 19,935,829 of record CM028760.1, read on the forward strand.
AGGGTAAATGGTCTTGGTTCTCTCTTAATTCTTCCATGGAAGCAGATAACTGAGATAATACTCCGGCAATCCCGTCAAAGGCTGTTCGCTGCTCCTTCTGCTGAGCAAATAGCTCTACCATGGCTTCTTCCATTAGTCTGCCTCCTCTTGGATTGTTCTGATTCAGATTGAAAAAATTCCTCTGATTCGGGGGCCTGTACATTGGTCCATTACTCCGGTTATTGCTCCCCATAGTTGGATTTGAAGCTTGTTGGTTGGGATTCCCAAAATATGACCAGGAACTTGCTGATTTGCTTCTGAGGGGAAGGGAACTTGAACTCCTTCTTCTGGATTTTTCCAACCAAACGCCGGATTGTCCTTCCATCCTGGATTGTATGTATTTGAGTATGGATCCTTCCTGGGTGCATTCCGCTGCCAATTCCCATTAGAATTATTGTGCCAATTCCCTGCAGCATTAGATTGAGCAATTGTTTCTTCATGTGCAAGATTGCAGTTCTGCGCAAAGTGCCCCGGATTGCCACAACATGCACACACCACCTCCTCTTTGTTACTGCTGTTCGAGGTTGCAAGTTTCGCCACCAGTGCAGTCAATTTCTCTACATTGGCAGTGAGCTGATTTAATTTTTCCTCCCCTGAATCATCAATAAATCGGACTTCAGCCTGCCGTTTGGCCAAACGGACGGGTTCCCCGAACTGGCTTCTGGACTCGATGGTGTCTTCAATCATCTTCCTGGCCTTGGCTACTGTATTGTTCTGGAAGACCCCATTGCTGGATGAATCCATGTGGTTCCGGTCATTGGTGCACATCCCATGGTAGAAATATTGTAGTAATTGTGCCTCTGAATACTTGTGATTTGGGCAGCTCTCCACCAATTCATTAAATCTCATCCAGTAATTGCTAAAGGACTCATCTACATCTTGTTGAATGCTGCTGATCTCCTTCATAACCAAGTTGGTTTTTGTTGGAGGAAAGTATTTCTTCAGGAACAGATTTTTCGTCTGCTGCCAGGTGGTGATAGAATTTGGTGGCAATGATGAAAACCACCTGTTTGCTGGACCTGTAAGGACATATGGGAAGGCCACCAATTTTAGCTGGTCGAGGGTGGCACCTGTGGGTAAGCGCCCCACCTTGCAATTCTTCACATATTCAGCAAGAAAGTTGTGTGGATCATCCCTAGCACCCCCATGAAATTTTGGGATGCCATTCAACCAACCGTTCTTCAATGGAAATCCGTTGGGCAATGTTGGAGTGACTACTGCTGATGCTCTATCATCTGCATCATGGTTGCACAAATCTTTCAGCGTGGGCTCTTTTTCTGGGCCCCCTACACGCTCTCTGTCACCCATTGGATTTGATTCAGAGTTAGAATGTAAAAACTCTGTTTCTGCGAGTTTACGCAACCGTGTCTCCTTAGCTAAGCGTTTGCAGGTCTTCTCAATCTCTGGATCACTAAGTAATTCAACACTTGAAGATCTGGTCATACACAACACAAGAAAACACCAGTGCACATTAAACAGGAAAAAGAATAAAAATTGTAACCGTCCCCGGTAACGGCGCCAATTAGATATGACTTGTCGTGGGTCTACCAAATACAGTAAAAATACTGCTTAAAACCTGCAATTAATATGCTAATAAAATATAGCATAGTAGTAGACAGGGTCGATCCACAGAGACGACAATTTAATTCAAATTCCAATTAACGTGCAATTAAAACCAAACTATGACTAGTAGTCACCTTTGTGTCTCTTAAGAGACTTTAGAGTTGTCACTTAAATATAGCAAAATAATAATTAAACTAATATTAAATAAAAGACTTAAACAATTATCAATTAATGAGAGAAAATTCCGATATTATGTAAATCCACCTTAATCTCATGCATGCAATCATAAACCTCTTAACTTGTCTAATTACTTATGTCGTTTCAGTTATAGTATTACCGCGAGTCCTCGCAAATAATTCCAATTCTCTCATAGATTCTCGATAATCCCCCGCGAGTCCCCACAAAGGAATTACTCTCTAACTACGTAAACTAACAGACCGCGAGTCCCCGCAAACCTTATTAATTAACAAATAGAAGCATTAAGAACTAGAAGAACCCGAAACTAATAATTCCTACTGACGATGCATTAGAAATTATTACCCAATTAATCCTGTACTACTCGGCCGGTAGTTGTGCCACTCACTGACTCTACCAGATTAAACTAAGTTGATCAGACTTACAATAATCTCAGTAATTAGACATATAAACACAGGCAATTTAGAAACATAATTCATTAGACCTTAGATTAACTCCTGGGTTTCATACATGCATAGATTATGGCTTCTTACATAATACCAGAACTAATAAATTAGCTACTCATTATAAAACACGAAAAATACATAATTATAAAAGAAGACATTAAAAGAGAAAAGAGAATACTGTACTGGAATTTAAGAAGTCGCGATCTGACAACCGCCGGTTTGGCCAAACGGTAGACTGCCCGTCGGGAAAATCCAAAGTTGCGATCGAAACAGAGCAAAACAGAACAGAACAGAGAAAAACAAAGGAAAACTATACTAACGCGAAACTGTATCTTGCGCGAGAATTATTTGTAATTAAGAAACTATTCTATAAAACTTATCTAAAAACTTGTCTCTAAAAACTTGTATATAAAAAAAGCTGTCTCCTAAAAGTGTAGTAATAATCCCATATAGATAGGGATACAAATCAGCAATTAACCTATCTCCTAATGGAACAATGAAATCTTCTTCTACTTGGAAAGAGAATTAATTAAGCACATGGAGTCTCTTCAATTTTTGGTAGTGTTTTGGACTTGATTCCAATTGACTTTGCTTTCTCGAATTTATTATCGGCCGGGCCTTCACGTGGCTTCCTTCATGGTTTAGCCCACAAATCATGTGGGATTTTTTTAGGCCTCTACTCCAATTCTTCCACTTTTTACACATTCTTTTCTTCTTAGGCCCGATCTCTAAAACTGCAAATAAACATTAAAACCTTTGGCAAAAGCCCGTGAGAACTGCTATAACAAGTGCTAAAATAATACACCTAAAAGGTGCAGATGAAGAATGATAATATTTGATTAAGAGTATTTATATATGTTGAAAACAAGCACACAAATTTCTGTCAAAATGAAAAGAAAAGAAAAACAACAAGCGAACACCTTATTAATTGTATATTAACTTTTAATCCGGCGATACCAGCAATTACAACACCAATGGGCTGAAAAATCAGCCTAGTTTCCATTGACTCTACTAGCTACTATCTTTGCTCGCAAATCAAAACTCAAAAATTCTATGGAAGTAGAAAATTATGTGATGAAAATATTATTCATTAAAATCCCTATTTGTACTGCTGCCAAGCGCTTGTTGCCGATGGATATAAGGGGAGAAGAACAACCGAGAAGAAATAGCAGTTAACATATAAATGATATAAGGATAAGATTTAAATCTCTGCAAGTATAGGCACTTTAGAGAATCTAACAAATTCTTGGTCTGCATCCTCAAAATTTCTCTGGCATTAAATTAACAAATCATAAAAAAGAAAAAAGAGATGAGAGAATATTATAAGAGTGAAAAAGTGGAGAGGAGCATAAGCACTTCCTCATTTTTCTTAAGAGTTCTATAAAATCTTCATTACATGAAACTAGTTGGGAAGATTTTTAAACGGGCACATCCAATTATTTTTTAAAATTATTAACAGGGGTAAATTTATTTTCACATCCAAACATATATAAAGATATATTTTAAGCCACCTTCTGGCTCGATTTATTATATTTTAATAACAGGGGTAACTAATCCCACCTTTGCTTAAAAAAACAAATATATTAAAAAAAATTTCTGTATCGTACAATATATGCGGTGAGACTATAGTCCCCTCAAAGGAACATTGCATAGGCCAGATTCAAGGATGAACCATTCCTTGAAGGGACTATAGTTTGTATTACTTAAGATACTTAAGTAAGCAAGAAAATTTAACCATTTGCATGTGTCAACAATTTAGAATTAAAAGTTTTCCTGATATAAATCTTATATCATTCCAAACTTAATGCTTACTATAAACATTCCAATTGTCTAGACATCATCTTAGCCATAAAATAAAAATAGCCAAATAACGTTAGATTGAGAGACATTCTCAAAATTTATGCCAACCGATAATCAAGAAAATTTAGGCCATCTACTTAGTAAATTCTAAAAGAATACTCATATAATTCCACAACATAAATATTAAACAAATAAATCAGAATATTTTATTTATGCATTTAACAAAACCAAAGTATAAAAGATATGGATAATGAATAAATTTTGGTTTTGCTCCCACTATTTTGTTCAAATCAATAACCCTTAAATATTGATTTGAAAATTATCTCATAATTCTTAGTGAGAAAAGGACCCCCACTAATTATTTACCCTGGTATACACATCTTATGTGAAACCTAACCCTTACCTCAAAAATATATAACCTTGAGGAATCCTAGCAAATTATATATTTTTGTTAAGTCGAACCCATCATTCATAGTTTCGACAAATTCGATGTCAAACTAACCTTGGGGAATCCCAACAAGTTAATCTGAAGAAAGAATTTTAGCCGAGCTATAACAACGGAAGGTATTATGACTTAATATATGTTGCCTTAAAACATAAAATATTGAGGGTTCTCAACAAACTATATGTTTCAATAATTAAATCCATTTTACTGAGATCCAATCTCAACCAAAAAATTAATCATGGACAGAACAACCTCGGGGAATCCCAACAAGTTAATTCCAACAATGATGTCATAATTTGCTACGTTAATGGGGCAACAACTTAAGGGATTTTGTTTTAAACAATTATAAAATTGCATCAATCATATGCAACATATAAATAATTGACAAATTTGGCATACCATATGCAATCATATAACTCAGTAAATGAACAAATTATCACATCAAATATTTAATTAAATGTTGCACATAAACATGTAATTAAATTATGCAATTAATAATTACATAAGCATATTTAATATCTAATCATGGATCTATGTGTATACTTTTTTCTAATCCAATTAGAAATAACATTATTCTTGAACTATTTTGAGAAGTCATTAGGGGTTTTTCTTCAATTAAATCTAAATAAAGTAGGTTGAGAGTTAAAATTAAAATTTCCAAAATTGAAATTAAACTCTCATCGTCTAAGACTCATTTCTCCCACTTTTGATTTAATCAAAAACTATTTTGGAATTTAACTTAGAACCTTTTCCATAATATTAATCCAATTAAAATATGAAACTTTTCTAAATAAACAACTCTCAAAATTTTAAATCCAATTTAAAATTTGCGAGTTTCCAAAATAAAGTCAATACCTCAATCCAATTGATAATTGACAAATTCACAAGATTTTCAATCTAAATTACAATTTATAATTTAATAAAATTAAATGCAAAAAGTAATTTTGACTTGAACATTTATGAAATTAGATGACATTTAAATTATTAATTTCCAAAATCAATAAATTCCTAAATTTCAATCGAATTGAAATTTATAAATGTCCCTCAAATTAAAATTAACCCGTAATTTAAATTTGAAATGCTTCAAAATCCTCTAAATCTAATTCAGAAAATTTAAACCTTATAAAACAATCAAATTAATCACTAGTTATATCTTAATCAAATTAAAATATAATACTTAGAAAATTTAAACCTTATAAAACAATCAAATTAATCACTAGTTATATCTTAATCCAATTAAAATATAATACTTAATTTAATTTATTTTATAATTTAAACTCTTTTGTAAAATAATTTTACAACAAGAAAATCAGATTTAAATCTTTAAAACACAGCCCAATAATTAAATCTTATCAAATACTATTTGAAAAAATTGGACCGAGTCCAAGAGTTTAAAATAGGCTAAAATTTTATTTACTAAAACTGATCTGTTTTGAAACCCAGCCCAGAAAAAACCAAAAGAACAGGTCCAAAATTTTAATCAGCCCAGCACTTTATAAATATATGCGCCGATTTAAATTTTAAAGACCAACTTTTAATTAAGTGAAATTGGGCTGAATGGCCCAAATTGATTCTGGGTCGGGCAACCCATTCTTGACTGGGCCAGGGAAAACCCTAGTCCGTTTGTGCTGCAAACGTGTGCTAGAAGGTTTTTTCTCCTTCCCGATTTTGCAGCAACCACAGTCGGCACTGGAAGGCTTCTTCTCCGGCGACGTAAAACGCCGCCTGGATGCCGGTGGCTGCGATTAGAACCATCCTGGTCGCACATGATTCGGTCTCCTCTGCCTTCGACTTGCGATTTCTGGCCACTTCAGTCCGACTGAGCGGATTGTAGGCGCAATTGCCAAACTTGCCGGACTGGTCCGTGACCAGCCAAGCTCGCCGGCTAAATCTAGACAGAGACTAAAACGCTTGCTTGTGTGCTAGATTCTGTCAACAAAGCCCGCCTTCTGCCCCGAAGCGCTTGTACCTATCTCCGGCGACGCAAATCGCAGCCAGAAAGTGAAGCACCAGCGACCAGGCCAGATTGCCGCGACCAAAACCATTATGGTCACCTCGATCATCGGGGACCGTCAGCGAACAAGTCTGGTGGTGTCTTGGTTGTGCAACCAGATCTGGTCACGGCCAAGACATGGCAGTGTTCCCAAGTTCTGGTCCAACCAGAACGACGCCACCGTCAAAGACCCAAAAGCATCCGTCGACCAACAATCTCAGTTTTCGATTCCATTTTCAACCGGGACAGAAAACAGAGACAAGAAAACCGACAGAACAGAGAAACAGATTCCGAAAAATTTCCTTTGCCAATTTTTCCGATTTCTTCTCAAATCAGTTCAAAATCAGTAGCATTAATTTGAAGTTTTCAAATCAAAATTGATTTTAGATTTTTATCGAGAAGCCTTTTGAAAATTTGAAACAACAAGAAAGCCGAAGCAATCTCAATTCCGAAAAATCTCTATTCTCAAACAATCCAATTGCAGTCAAATAGCTTGCAAAGGAATTCTTTAGATTTCAGTCGGATTTTTCCTTTTCTCGAACCAAGTTCCAGAAAATTAAATCCCCAATTTAAAACTTTTAAATTAAGCTTCTCAAAATCTTAATCAAGAATTACACAAATATGAAATATTCATCTTTCATGATAATTAAATATCACAAATTAAACATAGATAAACAAAGTAGGCTCTGATACCACTGTAAGTTAATCAATTTATGCGCAGCAAAATAAATATAGATTGAATATGCCAATATCACTTTGCAATCAATGAATATTATAATATACTAGATCAGATGTTACCTCGAAAGCAAATCCATTAGCAATATTCAGGGCATCCACGAACAATATGCATGGAGATGAAACTAATCACGAGTCGCACAATTGTCCGGCCTCTAACGGTATCCACACGAATAACCGTAATTGGGATCCTTCCAAAGGATTGATCAGTCAGAGGATTGACAGCTAGATCACTGTATACAAGGTGTTGTTGTATCTCATTCCAATGACTAGGACTATATTTATAGATATCAGAATGATATAAACCTATTACCAGTAGGAAACCTAACACAAATAGGAAATCATTATTAGATATTTATCAATAAGTCCTTATAGTTAATTTATCCAATAAATTAACCCATAATATATCATTTTAACCCAATCAGTTATTCTTATGTGTGTGACCCTTCAGATTCCTAAAACACGTTGGTAATAAATATAAATTATAATTCCACAATTTAATTGGCTTTAGGACATAAACCCAACACTAACGGGACAGCCGGCACCTGCCCAGATCAAGAAATTAAGTAGGATCACTTAAAACAGTTATATCATTTAACTCATGATTACTGCTCAAAATAATTGAAGAAACAGATAGATGTAAACGGGGGTTGACAGAAGCAAACACTCCTAAGATTTAAACAACTGACCCGTTAACCACAAGGTGATTATGAGCTATACACATTTCATAATCGTCGTTAAGGAAGCTAACTTGGTTTGTCATTATCATTGTACTTTTTTCTAACGAAAACATTTAGAAGACACTAACTCAGATTTCTAACAAGCTTTCCTGCAAAGTGTACAACAGATTTTGGACGCACACTCACACACCGAGTAGGTGTACAACAGTAAAAGCACTAGACAAAATGTACCACGTATTCGATGGAGTGTACGAATGAAACACAATGACTGATTACGAAATACTCCTTAGGTGTGTGTACGTATAAATATACCGAAAGAAATTAAGCAGAAGAATATTCTAGTCACCGGACCTGAGGGTTGAAAACCAACTACGAAGAGGTCAAATGCGGGGGACTGCGCGGTGGTGAATCCATTGCCGAATCAGTCGAGCCCACTTCCACCGTAAGGGCGTGGGGTTTACGCGGACCATTCGGTCCACCATTTTACGACATCCCACCGTTTGTCTCCAGCATCCGATCATCGCTTTCACGGTGCCCATTCCCTTGCACTTCTTGAACTTGCATTGCCCATGTCTTTTCTCGAAAATTACACCGACCAACTTACACGGACTAAAGGCAAACGGTGTATTTGATCGAAGAGAAAAGTGAAAAGCTTTTAGAGGAAAAACAGAGGGCAGGGTGGGGATGAAGATGGAATGGAACTTGAAAGTGATAATTGAGGGATTGAATAGAGAATGAACAAATAAAGATGAAGTGGAAAGATATGGGCTGTCGGTACCTGATAAGATCAAACATTTGACGTTAGGACAAACGTGAATACGTCAATTGACTATGACTAGCGTAAAAGAAGGGATAGTTTCGGTTTAAAGTCACGCCCATGGCACCGCTTGCCGAGCCTTGGAGATATTGATCAGGGATGGGTCTCCTAGAGGAAATGAAGCCATTTGTTCCAAATTTTGCATGGCCTTGGCCAACTGTCGTGTGTCTTAGGTGTCTTCAGAATGCTTCTTATAAAAGGGAAGTTATTGATGATGATGAGGTCATTCCCAAACACACTCTTGATGAATGTCCAAAGTTTGTCTATGTGAAACCCAAAGATCAAGTGAAGAGGTTTTACAATCAAAAGAAGATAACCCCAGCTTGGATAACTTAAAAAATTAAAGGATTTAACAGTGGGTCAAGTGAAAGAGAGTTTATGTTGGATATATCTTCCGAAAACAGCAACAATGACTAACAGTAAGAAAACAAAAGTTTATTCTAACTAAACACTAATCTATTACAAATGGTAACAAAAGGAAATTGCTTCTTCAAATCGTGCTAAGTACTTTCCTTTAGGCTTTATTAGTTCCCTTTAGTGTGCAAAGAGTTTCGGAACTAAAATCCTTGTGGGATAAGATGAAGATATCTGTTGTAAGTCTGCACTGACTTAAACAGAACAGAAACAAGAGTGAAAAGTGCAAGAATATCTTGTACAATTGAGAATGATTTCATATCTGTAAATCGCGTCCTAAGAAGACTATATATAGACCTCCAAAAGGTGCCATTCAATAGCCATAACTCTTACAAAGATGTAGGAAGAAACGGAACTGAATTCGGTTAAGAATTGAGTTCAGAATCACCATTTTTGTGAAGTGATGCAACTTTTCAGAAGAAGAAAACTTGTACTGGAACATGTTCGAAATGCTGTCCGAATCGGACAGTATTTCGGACATACATCAGTCCAGAAGGTGAACTTTCCAGTTTCAGCTATTTACTGGAACACGTCCGAAATACTATCCGAATCGGACAGTATTTCGGACATGCTTCAATTCATTCCTTTTCCTTTCTTTTTTCAACTTAATTATTGGAAATTCTCCAACAATTCCCCGCCATTTTCCAATGATTTGGAAAACTGCCTGCCTCTCAAAGTCAAAAGATTTTCTTAATAACTCATGCATCAGCCTTTCTTTCGATTGAACCAACGCCTTAGTGAAAACACCTTGCAAACCTGTCAAACTAATTTGGTAGACAAGTTTTGAACCAACAGTCCATTGACAAGCCTTAATGTAATCACACACAAGTTCGCTTCTCAGCTACATGCTGTAAACAACACATACTCTTTATGTGTCTCAATCCCATTCATGAATGCGTCCAAGGTTTCATCCAAGAACCTTTATGAATTTTTCACAAAGTATCCATATAGGCAAGTTTCAAAACACCCCCACCATATGAGAATTTCCAGCATTATTGCATTTCTCATATTTGGTATTATCTTGAATTTGTTAAGAATTCAATTTGTTCAACCTTAACTTTCTAGCTAGTAAATAACACTATCAGTGTTCCAACCATTTAGACAATGTACTTTTCGCTACATTGAATTCAGAACTAGTGGTTAACTAGAAATGAATTGAGGATTCCATTGTAAATGATCTAGGACATGTTTCTTGATATAAGATAATCGTTCCTATCAGTCCTTAATCCATTCTTTGGTTGGCCTAATTGGCTTAACCAAACTCTTTTATTTAGTGCTTAACATCACTATTCCAATGGTTACTTAATCTTATAGATTAAGATCTCACCATTTAGTGATTTTAATATGGACTTTTAATCCACTGCTATTGATGTTTCTGTACATCAATCTATAGACGATTCCTTGCCAAAGGATCATTTACCTTATTTGATCATACAAGCAATCAAATTCCATTTATTCATTTCATTAAAACACGCTTTAATGAATATGTCACAATTAGTTCAAGTTCTGCAAAATTTGTACATTCATTTACAAATTAACATGGAACTTTTAAAACTTCAATTCATGCATCATGAATTTAATTATGAAAATAATTATCCATTCATTTACAACATATACGGTAAAGCATGATCATGTTATTTCTTTGTAACCTAACACATGCTTTTCATACAATCATATTTGTTACTTATGAAGTCTCATATGAACTAAGAATAATGCAAAATTCTGTAATTAGCGATTTTAGTTCATCAAAACTAGTAATCAAGTCAAGTATTGTATACAACTCTTATGTCTTTAAGTATTTGAATAATAATGCATGAACCAACCTTAATTTTCTTAGGAAACCATGCATTTAAACAACCATTATAAACGATCACATGTTTTCCAAAAACATATGACATGCACAACTACTTACATAATTTAAACAAGTCTTGTAATCATAATTTCACAATATGCATGCATCTGTACTCAAGTTTTTGCAACTTTAGAGTTTCAAGTGAAATTTGTTTAAATTTATGTATAATCAAATTATATAATCATAATTTACAATGTACATTAAGGTAGCAAGCATATCACAATAATTTCCATGTTTCTAAAACATAACTTTATTATTTCATATGCTATTACAAGTACATTCTTGTTTACATAAATTCTCCCTTCACGAGCAGAACACTCCTGTCATTTTTCAAAGACAAGTCTAAATCAAATTTTGATATTGGAAATCCTGGCCACAAGTGCTTCCACATGAATGTCCCCAAAGGATTTTTCCTCTTTCTTTTGTTTCTTTAGCAAATGACACTCATAGTTGTAGTGTCCGACTTCATTGCACCGGAAACACTTGCCACTTTTCCTTTTGCCTGTGCCAGAACCATCATCTTTGACCCTTTTCTTGGATTTGTTCTTTTGTCCTTCTTTAATGACATTGACCTCAGATTCCTTGCCTTTGTCGTTAACTTGCATGTTCTTAGTTATTTGAGAATTTTAATGCAATCTTAATTCTTCTTCAACACGAAGAGAATTAGCAAGACTTTCAAAATTGATCTCATTTTTTCCACTTTTGAAATCTCTTTTGAAGTATTTTCAAGAAGGGGGTAATCTATCAATCAAAGCACTCACAACCATTGATTCTTTTATAATCATGTCATGTTGTGCAAATTGATTCATCACTTTTCTGATTTCAGCAAATTGTTGTATTTTAGGCATGTTATCTAACATCTTAAATTTAGGAAATGTAAATAATAAGAATTTCTTCGTGTTGAAATTCTCCTGCATGTACCTTGATTTCAGTTTGTCCCACAATTCCTTAGCTATAGGAATTGAATAGTAGAAATCGTACAAGTTGTCACCAACTGCATTCATGATATGTGCTTTGCAGAGTGCATCATCTATTTCCCATCTCTTTATTTTGCATGACTAGTCCAGCAAATCATCATCATCATTCTGCGGCTTGGGAGTTTTCAGAACATATGAGATCTTCAAAGAAACAAGATGAAAATGCATATTTTTCTTCCATCGAACAAAATTCCCACCATCAAACCTCTCAAGTTTGATCCTTGAATAAGTAGTCTTCTTCATACTGGTAGCCAATTGTGTGTAATAAAGCCTAAAGATTATTGGATATATCTTTCGGAAACAGCAACAATGACTAACAACAAGAAAACAAAAGTTTATTCTAACTAAACACTAATCTATTACAAATGGTAACAAAAGGAAATTGCTTCTTCAAATCGTGCTAAGCACTTTCCTTTAGGCTTTATTAGTTCCCTTTAGTGTGCAAAGAGTTTCGGAACTAATATCCTTGTGGGATAAGATGAAGATATCTGTTGTAAGTTTGCACTGACTTAAACAGAACAGAAACAAGAGTGAAAAGTGCAAGAATCTTGTACAATTGAGAATGATTTCATATATGTAAATCACGTCCTAAGGAGCCTATATATAGACCTCAAAATTGTGCCATTCAATAGCCACAACTCTTACGAAGAGGTAGGAAGAAATGAAACTGAATTCGGTTAATAATTGAGTTCAGAATCACCATTTTCATGAAGTGATGCAACTTTTCAGAAGAAGAAAACTTGTACTGGAACATGTCCGAAATGTTGTCCGAATTGGACAGTATTTTGGACATACATCAGTCCAGAAGTTGAACTTTCCAGTTTCAGCTGTTTACTGGAACACGTCCGAAATACTGTCCGAATCGGACAGTATTTCGGACATGCTTCAATTCATTCCTTTTCCTTTCTTCTTTCAGCTTAATTATTGGAAATTCTCCAACAGTTTCCAATATACCCTTTTATCTGACGAATTGCCTCTAAAGAAGATGACCGGATCAAGGATCATGAGAGGAATTTAACTTAAGTTATCATTCTTGAACAGTACAGATAAAGGCATCAAATTCACAAAAATTCTTGAGGATTCTCGGAGATTTACGCAAGGTTCTTCAAGGTTAAAGAGTTACGAAAATTCAGTGATACTCTTACATTAAAGAGTCAGTATTTAGTCATTCTCTTAAAGAATATTATTACATTAAAGAGTAAAAAACCAAAACAAATGAAGAAAAAAAAAATTACCAAAACAAAACTAATACTTATCAAAAGTACTCAATGATTCCAAGAATACAAGTGCTACTCACTTGTACTCTTTATGAGTAACACCAAAAAAATTAATAATTTAAAGATAAATAAATAAGACTATTAATTACACACTCATGAAGAGTAGCAGTTGTTGGAACATTAAACCAACCTTAATTAGAAATTTTTATTTGGGGTAGGATTTAATAATTACTTTTATTGTTTGCTTTCAATTTGAATTTGGTGTGTTTTAGGAAACTAATTTGTGGGAAGGATTTGATAATTATATTGTCTATAAAAAGAATCCATGAGTATAGTTTTCAGTTGAGGTAAGAGTTTAAGAGGTCAAAGATGTATAATACTTTCGGCTCTCTGACTCCGGGTTCTTTGAGAAAGCCTTTCGGCTAAGTGTGACGTGTTGTTTTGAGCAGCAGCAGACACAAGGCGGGGTGGGGGGTGCCGCAGCCCCGCCTTGGTCCGGGAGTAATTAGTACCCTTCAGTTCCGCCCCGCCCGTCGATCTTGCGAAGAAGACGACTTACAGTGTTCAGTTTTTTCTTCTTTCTTTTTTTCCCTTAATAAAACAACGTCGTTCTACTAAGGGGGGAAAACAAAAAAAAAAACATGAAGGGCCAGTTTTGAAAATTGAATTTTACAACTAAACTCCTCTCTAATTTAAACCTACCTGCTGCCCATAAATCAATTTTCCCCCCAAATCACCCAAACCCTCTTCATTCTTCAACGCCTAACATTTCCTTTCCTTGCCCGAAGCAGCCTCAACAAAGTAGCAGCGGCAACCAACGACCACCTCCACCGGTTCCACGGCAGCCGCGACAGGCCGCTGCCTGCGTAAGCTCCCTTTATTGCCTTGCCTTGATAGCTAAAAGCTTGTAAGTTTATTTGTTTGTGAATTTTAATTTTTGTATATATTTTTATAGTTATTTTAAATTTTAGTAATGTTCATTAGTTTATAATTGAATATTTATGTATACAATTGTGATTGTCATTGTGATTTATTATTGATTAATTAATTTTGAATATCTAATTATTTAATAATTTATGTGATGATTGTTTTTTATCGTATTGTGTTGTTGGGAATGCAGAACACAATTATCTCATCTTACTGGCGTGTCCGACTCTGGTTGATTAGATATCATAAATAGTTGTTTTATTAGTATGTATTTGCTTTTATTTTTTCATTAAGGTGTTTTTTTTTTTTTTTTTTGACATATATTATTATTGTTATATTGATGCTTTAGTAGAATGTATTTTATTTAATGACACGCGAGAAGAAAAAAACTACCACTAAGGCTGCCCCTCTGACGTTTTGTTCTGCATTCGCCGCTGGTTGTGAGGTCATAAGAGATTGGTGTTCTCACTTATGTTTCCGATGTTGATAGTGGAGTGTTGATGTGAGGGTCATAATAGATGTATGTTCCTACTTATGCCTCTAATGTTGTGCTGTTGACGTAATATGTGTGTAGGTAAAGCAATTTTGGCTCTCCACATGCGATGATCAATTGACATAGTCACTACCACAAATCAGATTATTTGATCCCTTTAGCACCGGTTTTCTTCTTTTTCTGTCCTGTTGTGAATGGTAGCCGGTTCTAATAATTTCGTCTCATCTACACCGGTTTGTCAGGATCCGGTGTTAAAGGTGTCGTGTCTTCAACACCGGTTATTAGTAGAACCGGTGTTAAAGTAGAAAATTTATTCAAAATATAATAATTTAACAGCGAAATAAAACATAAATAAAATTGCTATAATATATTATGGAAATGATAATAAAATGTGTGAAAAATAGTTAAAAACCCAGTCAACAAGTTAAAAATAATTTATGAAAGGTAAATATTAAATTCAACGTTTTACATATATCAACCTTTGTAATAACAGAAATATCCATATTCCAATCTAAAATGATATAATATATTCATCTTCCTATTAGTCTTTTGATTCTCTTGATGTATCTATAGATCAGATTTATCTTCTCTTTTGCTTCGATCTTTCCCTGCCACTTTCATCTTCAAAAATACACACTCAATCATCCTCTCGAGAGTTTTCAACCTTCCACCGTCACTTTCCTCTTCTAAAAGGCACACTCATTTTCTCTAGGTTCCTTTTTCCTTCTACATAGATATAGAGTGCATAATTATCATAACATTGAAGAAATTCTAAATTGGAGAGAACTAAAACAACAATTTCCATTTGGAAGCTTATATAAAATATAATACCCCTTCAGCATTTAGAGTATTCCCTTAAACCATATCAGTAGCAAAATGCTTGCATTAGATAGACAATATATGTTAGCTTCAAAGATGGAAAACTTAAGAAGAATCATATATATGTAAGGATTGAGGATGCATAACCACTAGCAAAATCAAAAGTATATAGTTGAGCTCTACTAATATAATCCAGTTAAAATCCACATAATGCACATAAAACATTTCAAAAGCAGTTCACACCAAGAAAGTAACACCTGTTTTCTCATCTTTGATACACCATTAGAACCAACGATTCAATGTCTATATCCTAAACTATGGTTAGTATCTTCTTAGTGTAATCCGTTGTTATCCAATATGTGCCCTGCTAAGTTTAGTTTATGCTTTCTTACATTTGAAGCTCACACAGAAAAGTCACTAAGAATATGCTTCACTGTATGTTCAGCTTCTAAACAGATATTGTCATTATTTTCATTGAAGGTCGCGAAGCTTTTCAGATCTCATTACGAGGTCTAAGCAATGGGCCAATGAGAAACAAACAGTACTCCTTAGAAGTTTTTTCACCCATTCAACAACTCTACTCTTTCTTTTCTAAAGTTCGTAGCTGTCAGTTTTGAATTCTGACAACATACCGCACCTGATCATCCTTATCAAAAAAGTCTTTTCTATCTTCCGGCATAGCAACCATAAGTTAAACTTAAAAAGAATTTGTCTCACACCAAATCGCAAGTCATCACTGTAAACCAAAATATATTATTACAGCTAGCCAAGGACGAATAAAACTCCAGAGCACTGATTAAAAGATATCTGAATTCATCTCCTTCCAGGGAATTACCAAGTTATTTGATCCTTCACCCAATCCAACATAAAGGATTAGTCAACCAAGCAATAGAGATAGTAAATGGATTGGCTTGAAAATAAATGAACTGTTTTTTTGTCAAACTTAAAAAAATTCGTGTCAGACAAGGTCCTGAATTTTTGGACCCTTTGATTGATGACGAATGGATTCAGAAGAAGGAAAAAACAGAGATTGCTGCACCGAAGGCCTGAGAGGCGAATGAGAAGGACTGAAGGAGAGAATTCTAGGTAGTAGTGAAGGTAAAGGAGTTTGACTTGTTGAGAAAGAGAGTAGAAATGGAAAGGAATCTAGCGGCTAAATAAGAGGAAGAGACGAGGGAAATAAGAGTCTTTCAGTTTCAGAACTAAAATACAAGGGGAAAGAAGTGGTCGCAGAAACAAAACAAGTTAGGGATATATGGTTTTTCAATAAAATGTGACCAAATATTCTCTATTCTTATCAAAAACTACCCTAATCTTATTTGTTCAAATGTTTTAAGCCTTAACATTCATTTTTGTGGCTATGCTTATTGAATTTTTCCTAGTATTATCTATTCATAAGATACCTATAATTATACATATAAGCTGGATCCCCGTGCCCGTATCCGACACTTTTTTGAGATCCCAGTATTTTAATGTCACGATCTTGACAAGTCTAACACTTAGATCTGCACCTACACCTAACACCCATACCCGAGTCTGAGTAACATAGATCCTTATGAATGCCGTTTTACTTGGAATTTGGAGACTAGATTCATTATGCATGTGGATTGTTGTTCTAGTCTCCAAGTGATTTGTGTCTGTTGAATTTAATAAGCACGACTTGTATTCCTTATGGTGGAGCTTTTTGGCGGCATGTTTAGTTTTCTTTCAAGTGCTTGTAAGCTTCCATCAAGTTCTGTCAATCCTACATCTTAAGTTGCCTTTTGAGGAGATTCAGAATTTTCTTCTCTCCTGTTGATATGATATGATTTTCCTTCTCAAGTTACCTCCAAAATGCCACTCCTTTATGGATGAGGACACTCAACAAAATTCAAAATAACCAAACTCTGATTTAACTAAAAACTAAAACAGTTTTATAAATGGAAGCACCGTTTTAAAATTTTAAAGACTAAAAATACTAAAATATTCTCACTCACTAAAAAAACTACTCACTTAAATTTTTTTTTTTTTTTTTTTTTCAAAACACCATATTTGCCATTCTCGCCGTCAACCATGGCCGGCACCTCTAGCCGTCTCTGGTGACTTGCGCCAGGGGCCGGCAAAGCCCTAGGAAACCTTCGCCGCAGGATGGCGAAAGGAGTCCTCTTTTTCTTTTTTTTTTTTTTTCTTTTACGGCGCCGGAAACTGCGATTTAGCTTTTCCGAAGCCGGTCTGTAGCTTTTTCGTTGCTCCGTCATTGCAGAACTGAAGGTTCTGTGATTTAGGAAATTCTTCAGTTCTGCGATTTTGCATTGCAGTTTTCTGCAATTGTTCGGAAATTGCATCAGCTTCTTCAGTTTTGCAATTTCCCATCCCACGGTTCTACAATTTTGTCCATTTTTCAGTTGCCGTTTCCGTTTCTGATATCACAACAAGAGAAGGTAGAAGATTTTTTCAATGGTAGTATGGGTATTTTAGTATTTTTAGTACTTAAAATTTTAAAATGGTCCCTGCATTTAGTAATCTCTTCCCTGCAAATAACAATTTCCTTTTACAAAATGTATACAATCAAAGTTGTGTTACTTTATTCCAAAAGTAGGAGTTACATTACATATTGCTATGATAAGGTGTTAATTAAGCTTCTAGGAAATGGAATATACAATACACACTACTAATGCAATTGGCCTGAGTCATTTGCTGCACCATATATACATCTGCATAAGGGAGTTGAGAAAGGGGGGAGGGTATGGAAGTTCACACTAGAAAGATAGCTCAGAATCAGAATGTATTTGAAATGGAAATGCCGATCATATGGCTGGAGTAACCTCGTCTTGATCCAATGCCGATCATATGGCAGATAGGCCTGGATCCAATGCTCGTAGCTGCACAAAGAAAACAACTCTACAGTGTTATTCGCGTCATTGAAATCTGTAAACTGCAAATTGGGGATCATACTACTCTACATGGAGAGAGACGTACACCAGTGCGCTCATATCTGCCAGGCCATCAATAAAATTGTAAAGATCTGAGATATCATAGTTAATGTTCCTGATTGTTGGATTTAGGTCTTTGAGTGCCCACAAATTCCTGCAGTTATAACAATGCAACCAATACGTTTGGACCAATAACACAAAATTTCACACCATCATGACTCTGCAATAATCAATTTACCTACCCACCTTTTGGATATAGAATCAAGCAACTGAATCTTCTAAATATTCTACCATCGTAGATTATTCTTTTTACAACAAGAGATGACTAAGAAAAGAATGCAGAAAAAAACAACACCGACTAACTACAGGGAAAGATTTTAATGAGATCAGACATCCTTATTTCATTCTTCATGTCATTCTCTACAGACATTTATGTGCAGTACACATTGATACATATGATACATCACAGAGCAGCGGAACACAATAACCATCAAAGAAAGTAGGAACAAGACATAATGCACAATGTGCCCATGCGGCCCAATCAACAGAGGTTTGCTATTTTCTAATCCAGTTAAGGTAAAACATGTGGAATTTGAACTTACCAACCCATATCAAATTTTTTGAGCTGCAATGTTTTTAAGATGTCTATTCATGGTTAAGCTATCACCACAAGTTAGGACATACACCTTTACCAAATTATGCATCAAGTTTCAGAGGAATGAGAATTCAACATGTGGAACAAGAATCAGATAAGCAGCAATACTGGACAAACAAGGAAGGATCAAGCTAATTTTGTGCTGGTTCATACTGAATTTATCTTCAAGTCCTAAAAAGAATAATCTGACTTTATCTTATGACAAGCCAAGTCGAAGTCCAGTTACTAAACGGATCCAATCAAGCGAAAAGTTCATAAAATTTTCTCGTTGCCATATAGAGATAATGCTGAACCTCTCTTCCAGAGTACTTCAGAAATCTAGAAGGAAGAAATTCACAGGAAAGAATGTGTATAATAAATAAAACTATTGGAAGCACACACAACTACTTAAAAATATTCTACCAACCTATTTGAAGGACCATAAGTCAAATAAAACTGCAAATGGACTACTGGTAACCAAACAACACAAATCGCTTCACATAATTCATGAGATACATGCAATCCATTGCCTGAGCTATGGAATTATAATCCATAAAGGTATGAGTTGCTCTGCTCTACGATGTCTGCATAAGAACAATTGTGTGCCTGTTCCCAGACTGTGTACAAGGAGCAGATGCAAGGATAAGAAAAGTATGTCTAACAAGAAACAATGCTAACTGATACTCAAGTATCAGTGTAAATCTGTTTTTATACAAGCCAAGGCAAGCAAGTAAAAGCAATGTGATGCATTTGATAAAGCAGGTCACCACAATTTTAGAACACATTGTAATAAACTAATTGGGCATCCACACAACATACAGCTAGAAGTGTATTTGTAAACTAGGGCATCCCATTCTTTGCGGCTTGGAGTCTCTTGCAGTATGAGAGAAATTTTGTTGAGATTGTCCTGGATTACCATTATCATTTTTCTGCTGAATCACAAATTGGTCTCGTTAAACAGCATCAGCCATTTGATCATTTGGTCGAAAATAACAAAAAACGTAGTTGTTGCTATTGGTATTAAACAACTGTCAGCTCACATGAATACATATCACATCACTTGCTATGAAAAGTTGAGATGAGCGAAATCAGCAAATTCCTCATGCTGTCGGTCATACCCTAAAGCTAAAAGTAAACTACTGAAACGAGCCCTATTCTACAGGCCAAAGTGTCCAATACAATACAGCCGGTTTGCTTCAATACCACGTATGGATGCTGAGCCCTACAACTACAAGGACTTTGACACATTCCCACATGATTTATCCACCAAAAAGGAAAAGAGAGAAATTCATCATTATTAGTATAAAACTAAAATCTGGCACCCGGATTCCTTGTACATGGAACTTTAAAGAGTAATACTCTCTTCTTAGCGCAACAATAGGAGAGGAAACCAATAATAAGATCACAGAGAGAGAATATGCTGGGCAACCAAGTATCTTTCAAAACAAAGATATATAAAATAAGAAAATAATGGCCTTTCTAGGCATAATCCAAGTATTTTGCACAAAGATGTTCTAAATAGCAGGTATCTTTTGCACAAGTCTGATGTAACACGATAATTAATTTTCTATAAATAGCAGATCACCACCTTCAAAGTCTTCCAGGGACAAGGTAGTAGGTGATTAATCAAAAGCATAAAATGTAAACCAGCAGCTTCAGCCTTGATTCTATCACTGTGTTCCTGGAAACAAAAACGCCAAATGAGTACAAAATGAAGAATTACTTCCTGATGAGGACATGTGTAAGCCAAAAGCAACTTATTCTTACACCAGAGAGGCACAATCGAAAAGAAATCCATACTAGTCTAGGAAAAGACAGCAAAATGAAGCTTTGCCAAAGCAGTAAAAATAGCTATATGTTCTGGTTTACAGAAACTAGAGAGTTGCAATGAGAAAATTACTAATAAGTATGCTCACTGGCAGATGAACACAAGATCTTTTGAACTTGTCATAAAAGAAAACAATAGTCATAACCAAAAATAAAGCCCCTACCTACTATGACTTGGGGATGAGAATTCTCGCCTTGGAAGGCCGAGCTCCATATTTCACCTGCTCAAGCTCCTCCTAGACTTCTCTCTACAAGAAATCAACTTGGCAATCACCACCAGATAAAGGGATAGTAACCGTATGCAGTTTTAATTGACAGAGCATGATCCCCACCCCAAACCCAAAGATTGTCTTAAGAAAAATAAACAATTTTTTTTAGAACACATCGTAATAAACTAGTTGGGCACCCACACAACATACAACTAGAAGTGTGTATGTAAGCATTTGATTGCAAAGACATACAAATTTAAATTGGAAGTTCTGTTTCAAGTAACTGAAAGTTCCAACTAATATCCATAAACATCATAATCAGGATAAACAAACTGCAATCAATCAAATTGAGATACAAACATAAAATAACCAAAAGAGCTTACCTTTCCTTGGTATAATTCTAAAAACCTTGTGTAGCCTCCTTCCTATTTTCCTTCCTTCATTTCTGCTTGTGCCTAAAATTTATCTACATTGCGAGAATAAAAGCATAAAATAAGATAGATCCTTAAAACCATCAAACTGAATTCATCAATTTCTAGTGATAATTGAACAATCACATAATTTATCTACAGAAAACCATTAAGAAGCCATCTAACACTGCACTGAAAAACTCATCTACCTTTTGTAAGGTTTGAGGTGCAAATTTTCGAATTCTGACCCAAAAGTAATTGATTCTTCATCAAGTTTCTTCTTCAACCTTCTCCAAGTTCTCAACAAGTTAGATTGAATCAAGCCTCGATACAGCATCTCAAAGGTGATCTTTTGTGGAAGATACCCCTTCTCTATCATCTCAACAAATAACTGGCAAGCCTCCCTCCATTTCTGTTTCTCACACAATCCATGAACCAGCAGTGTATATGAATCCAAATCTGGCCCAGACCTGCTGCATTTCAAATCCTCCCAAATCTCGCTTGCCAGTCCTATCTTTCCCAAACTCAAAAACATCCCTACCAATATGTTATAAGTATGTAGACTTGGTGGACACAAGGAACAATGTTCCTTCATTTTTCTGTACAAACTCATTGCACCCTCCACGTCTTTCCTTCCTCTATACTCCTTAAAGAAACAATTATAGGTTGCAGCAGTAGGACTGACACCACTGGCCACCATTTCATCCAACAGCAGCTCCGCCTCTTTTAGTCTCCCACAAGAGGAAAGGCATTTGATGACTGATGTGTATGTTACTATATTTGGGCAAATCCCACTATCCTTCATCATCTTCAGCTTATCAAGAGCCAGCGCAGGCTTATGCGCTCTACTATAAACGTGAAGTAAAATTGAATAACTAGTCACATCAGGCTCTACACCTCTCCTTTGCATTTCCTCAAACACCTGTTCTGCCTCCCTTATCACCCTTTCAAACCGCTCATCAGGGTGTAAACTTGCCCTCCTACAAATCCCGTTCAACAGCACATTATAAGTTACCACGTTAGGAACGATTCCCCTCTCCACCATTTCCTCGAAAAACCTCCTAGCCATATCAATTCTATTCACCTTGAACCACCCACATATCAAGATCGTGTAAATCTTTGCATTCAACTCGATCCTCCACTTTTGTTTATTAAACAACTCAGTGGCTACCTTTGCGTATCCGTACTTACAGAGAGTATCAAGAAGAAAACAAAAACGAAATTGGGAAAAATCATCGCCATCTCCCGACCCACTTTTGTCAATAAAAATATGCATTTCGTCAAATGCCCTTACAGCCTGCCTAGTAAGACCAGCAGAAATCAACCTTCTAACCAATATGTAGAAAGTAGTGAAGTTGGGTCTAGTATTCTGGGATTTTTGATCCATCTCAACTATTAGTTGCCAAGCAACATCAAATTGGCGAACTTTGCAGAGAATGTCAATGATAATGTTGAAAGTTGTGGTGTCATGGGAGTAGTATGGATGGTGAGCATTGCAATACTGGAAGAAAGCCAAGGCAACTTTGGAAGAGTGGTTAAGACGAAGCAGAATTTGGTGGACTAGCGAGGGTGTAAGAACAACACCGTTGAGTTGAAGAGAGGATTCAGTGGTGTGAAAAGGGTTGTGCTGTTCAAGAATGACTTTGGATATTAGATCAGCATTTCTTGAGGGTTCAAGATTTGGCAGCTGGGGTTTAGGTTCCTCTGTTTCAGGAACCCATGATTGCTCACCGGAAACTGAACTGAAGTAAGCAGAAGATAGGAGTCTAGGAAAGAAAGCTTTTTTGCAGGATAGAAAAGAGCGTCTGAAAGCAAAAGGTAATGCCATTTCACCCTCTCTTCTTCTTTGCCGTCAATCAAACCACCATTGATAGCACCATCTAGTTCTAAGCTAATTCAATCAAACCCCACAGTAAAATCATCAAACGGGTAGAAGGCGTAACCTAAAACGCTCCAATTAAATTCCGCCGCATATTTGCTTGAAAAGGGTAGGTGGAATTGGCTGCCGGAGATTTACAAATGAGGATATGACGAATATTTGGAGCAGGAGAAAGAGAATAACGAACAAGTTAGCTCATCATTTGAAGGATAAATAACACCAAACGAACAATCCACGTTTGATATAGCATGAATCTTTCAGCTTGATTTTGTTTACAAAACAAAATTCAAACCCTGCTACCAAATTCACTCGTGTGAAGAAGATGCAGGTAGACACAAAAACCAAAGGTTTTTATATTAGGGAAAATGACATTTTTGCTCCCTTATGTGTAATCATGTGACACTTTTTGGTCTTTTATCTTTTGAGTGGGATAGTTTTGGTCTCTTATGTTATATTTGTAGTGTTTTTTTACTTTTGGTCCAAAATATTAAAATTTTGGGTTGGAATGTGATTATTAAAATATAAATAGGTGACACTTTTGGTTCTTCTGTTTGAATTCGTGACAGTTTTGATCCTTATCTTTCGACCTTCTTTTGTGATAGCTTTAATTTTTTAATTTTATTTTATTTTGAAAAATTAAAACTATGGTAATTAAAATTTTGAAAAATTAAAAACTATGGTAAGTAAAATTACAACAAGTTATATGGAAGATATAAATAATTATTAATGACGTTATTAATACAAGTAAAATGAAATATTTACTCTCAATATAAATTATGAATTGATACATTCATCCTCAATATAAAAAAATATACTATGAGTGTAAGTATTTTTTTTTTCTCCCAATTTCAATGTTTCATGAATATATGATATAAATTTCTTTACCACTTTTGTGTTTCATTATTTTACGAAAAAAAACAAATTTCTTTCTTTTCACTTTTTCCTTGAACTTTTCTAAGCCTTTTTTTTAGGGTTATAATACATATAATCTGATAATTTCAAATAATCTATCCAATTTATTGTGTATTATTGTGTTCAATATCCAAAATTAGGTAGTTCATTTTAAATATTTTACTCCCAAAATTACTCTCATTTTTTACTCAAGTAAAACTATGTAGACTTTTACACTGAAAATATTAAGTCACAATAATTTAGGTAGAAGATATGAACTCATATATTCATTGTATAACTTTGGTATTTGGATAGAGTATAATTTCTTATCTTAATAAATAACTAATTTCCTTGTTTTTTTTTCTTTAATTTATTCATTCAGTTACTATATACTGCTTCTCTTCTTTGTTTTTCTTTTCGTTGATGTGCAATATATAAAGAATCATACTTAAAAATAGTGTCACCAAGATTTGAATTTTAGAAACTTTATAATTTATTATAATATTACCTTTTAATTTAATTACATTGAGAAAATTATAATTTCACTTAATTACTATAATTTTATTTCTTGCGTTTTATACTCTACTTGATTTTTTTTTTCTTTTGCCTTTGAGATTCATTACTTTATTTAAACAAGAAAATATTTATTTTTTATTCTCTTTTGTTTATTAGTTATTTTCTACAACTTTTTACAAATATTTAGGCTCCGTTTGGACAATTACTTAAAAATATCTTTATAAAAGTGTTTTTCAAAAACATTTTATAAAATATGTTTTTGAAGTTTTTTTAATGAAATATGTGTTTGGACAACTATTTTACAAAAACGCTTTTTGAGTTAAAAATAGTTTAAAAGATGTTTGGACAACTATTTGAAAAAAAATAATAAATTATATTTGATGAGGAAAATTATATAAAAATTATGTTTACGGTATATAAACCATTTTTTTTTCTATTGGGTGGGCAAGGGTCGAGGTTCGGGACTGAGTCGTGCTGGGTTAGGGACAGGGCTGGGGCGAGGGCATGATCGGGGTTGGGGCTAGGCTGTGGTCGGGGTCAGGGTCGGGGCCTGGGTAGGGGTTCGGGTCGGGTCCGAGACTGTGGTCAGGTCTGGGGTCGGGGTTGGAGCAGAGGAGTGGTTGGGTCGAGGCCCAGGGTCGGGGTCAGGATCAGGGTCGAAGTCGGGTTCGAGGTTAGGTTCGTGGTAGGGTTCGGTGTCGGGTTCGTGGTAGGGGTCGGGGTCATGTTCGGGGACAGGGTCGGGTTCTGGTTCGGGGTAGGGGCCGTGGTAGGGTTCGGGTCCAGGGTCGGGGCGTGGTCTAGTCCGGGGCCAGGGTCAGGGGTCTGGATCGGGTTTGGGTCCGGGGTCGGGGCCGTGGTCGGGTCCGGGGTCGGGGTCAGGATTAGGGTCAGGGTCGGGGCCGTGGTCGAGTCCGGGGTAGGGGTCGGGGCCTGGGCGTGGAAGGGGTCGGAGCCAGGGTGAGGTCGAGGCGAGGCCGAGGTCGAAACATGGGCCAGGCTGCCGAGCCGAGGTCGGGGGCGAGGCTGAGGTCGAGGTCGGAACGGCGGTGGGGCCGATGTCGGGTCAGGGACGGAGACGAGGTCGCAGAGGGTGGGACCAAGGTCGGGGCGGAGCAGGGTCGAGGCGATGTTGGGCAGGGTCGAGGTTTGGGGCGGATCTGGGGCAGGATAGGCCGACCTGCAAGTTTAACTTAAAATGTGTTAAAAAAATTTTAACTATTTTATAAAACATGTTTAAAGTGTACTTTAAAAACATTTTACTTAAAATTATTTTTTAAAAACATTTTGCAATTTCTTGTCCAAACACCATTTTAAAGTTTTTTATACTCTTAAAACACTAAAAATATTTTTGAAGTACTTGTCCAAACGGAGCCTTAATTTCTTTTGCCTTCTTTTATTAATTTTTCCTTGGGTGACAATGATGGTTTAAATTAATTAACAAACACTTTTTTTTTACTCATAATTAATTTGTTCACTTAAATGTTCATATGAATTTTTAAGACGCTTATGCTTCTTTTTCTGCTCCACTAATTGTGATCTTAGAGGGCAGCAATGGTCATTTTAAAAGCAATAGCGACAGTGATTGAGTGTAGATGAATATTATTAAAAAAAATATGTTAAATATAAAAATAAAATAAATTTAAAATAATAGAAACATAGAAAATAGAATTTTTTTTCAAAAAAATAATTAACATAAGAACAACAGAAATAAAAATCAATGGAAAATAAAACCAAATAAAACAAAAATAAGAAATATTGCATCGGTCAACAAAAGAAAAAACAAGGCAATTATGATATATCAATAATATAATCAAATTATAGGTATTATTGTAAAAATAAAAATAAAATCTTTAAAATGAAAAAGAAAAGCTAAAGGAAATAGTGAAAAGAAAGAAAGAAATTGTAAAATAATGAAACAAAAAAGGAAGTATTTATTTAACATTTGGGTTCATGAAAAATAAAAATAGGAAGAAAAAAAAGCATGGTTCATAAATTGAGGGTAAGTATATCAATACATACTTTTTATTGAGATTAAATATTTTATTTTACTTGTATTAAAGGTAAATAACATCATTAAAAATTTATTTTTATCTTCCATATAACTTGTAGTTTTAACTACCATAATTTTTAATTTTTTAAAATAAAATTAAATTAAAAAAAGTAAAATATCACAAAAGGAGGTTGAAGATAAGCAACCAAAACTGTCACGAGTTCAAACAAAATGGACCAAAAGTGTCACATTTTTATATTCTAATAATCACATTATGACCCAGAATTTGGATATTTTTCAAAGGGCTCCAAATGACCTACTAAACTTTTTATAGCAGGTAAAAGGACCAAAAGTGAAACACTACAAACATAAGGAGCCAAAACTGTCACAAGCGAAAGATGAAGGACCAAAAGTGTCACAGGATCAAACATAAGGGATCAAAAGTGTTATTTTTCCTTTTATATTTAGGGTTTCTGCATGTAGTACTGAGTTTGTGACACCTCCCGGTACAACCTCTATGTTTGGGCAGGAGGCCAAATCGAATGCTTGTGTGGCTTACGCTAGGACTCAATGACAATGACGATATAGAGAACCAACTAATTATAACATATTTATACACTAAATTAAGATATAATGTCTTTCATTTCACTAATATATAAAATGTAAAAGTTTAATTCTATAATTATTACAACATTTTCCAGTCACTAGTTTCACCTTTACACAATCTAAAACTTCATTTTATAATCCTGAAGCTTTTCACAATGTAGGTCTCCCTTAATACCTTTAACGTGCAAAACATCTAAGGGATGAGCTCCCAAACTCGGTGAGGTCTCACAATTAAAAATATTACCAAGTAAATAATTACTGTCACATAACACGAATTTTCTAATCACAAAGGGGAGCACATAATAGATAAAATAGTATAATCAGCAAGTCATACCGAGGATCTATGTGACCCTTCGGAAACATTACTGATTATACTTTACCTGCAATGGAACACTTTATGCTGAGGAACACTTTACACGTCTCGTCAACAAAGACCCACACCGAACACTATACACTTCAGCATACCTCGAGATAGTATCGAACACTACCTCTTTAGTCATCCCATGTTCAAGCTCATCGTTGACACGCTGATTTGAATGAACTAAACAGGGTTCAGGATCCCACATTGGCAGGCGCAAATAACACTGAACACTTTAATCACAAGTACACGATAATTTCATTCACTCGATAAACTTTAACAGATATTTCACTTATACACATAACTAAACATTTGAGAACATTTACACACATAACACATACACATAACACATACAAATATTGCACTTTGTACACATAAGGTGACAACAGTTCACATTTTACAACTTAATCACATAGAGAGACATTTCACAACACAACTTTGAATAATTATTATCGTAAGTAAAGCATGCTAGCTCATTAATTTATTCATTCAAAAATTTACCCAGAACACTCACATTCCTTGGTAGAAGTAGTCGCAAAGATCGAATCTGCGTTTTAAATTAGAATGTATGTCGTTAATGTTATACAAACTCTTAACTTAAATAATCATGTCCCTAAGTATAATGAGAATTATCCTAGACTTGATTTATAAGTTCTTAAGGTTTAAATTCCTGAAAATGGGATGGTTTTAGCAATTGGTATTGATTATAATTGTTTCCGGGAAATCCCAACAACTAGCACTAAGAATTATTCTACCAGATTTCTAATGTTTACCCACAACTCAGTATTAAACAATTTTTAGAAAATAAGGAACTACTTCTCTTCATCAAAATCCCATTCTACAATGTGTCTCCAACTAATTTAAATCACAAAATACTTTCAACATTCATTTCTTAACACATCTAAAGATTCCAAACGACTATAGTTTTCAAAATCAATTTTTCAATCTCAAGTGGTGTTTTCATTTTCCAAAACTCAACAACTATGATCAAAGCCTTGATATAACAAGGTCTCCAACAAGGAAATGGTTTTAGAAAAATTCAATACACTTTTAGAAATCTTTTTAAAGTTAACATGATAATTTTTTAACAAAATTTCAACTAAACTGATCTCTCTATACAATGTAGTGATATATCACCGCATTGCATCAAAAGTAAAAAAAAAAATATGACTATCATCGCATTACAGTAATTTTTACTCCATACACATTATAAATCTTTTACTTCCTTCTACAAAAACCCCATCTCAGAACCTAAAACTCTCATCTCTCTCTGCAAGGAGGTTATTGTGTGTATACAATAAAAGTTATTATAATACGGTGATATATAGTCATATTTTTGAGAGTAATAGAGGCTAATTTTCAATTAAAATTCTTTACAATGATGAGTTTATTGGATGGCCAAAGAAGCATTATGTTAGTGGCTTGATGTATTGGACAACTATTGTCCAGATTAGTGGTCAGTTGCTGCTTTGGACGGATAGGCTAAAAAGTTAGAAATTATTAGTGAAGTGGGCTATTATTGTGTTAAACGTGGACCTACAATGGATGGTGGATGGGTGTTATTATGGAGTGAGGAGTAGGATGTTGCATATGGGGAAAAGCACAAGTTGATTGATATGTTCCTAATTGAGAAAGAGAAGCCATTACCAGGTGAAGCAAGTGAATATACCAGCCAGACAAAAGATGCTCAAAGTACTTTAGGGATTGATGTTTTACAAACACAAAATACTCCAACTAAATAGAGAAAGAAGAAAATATGTATTCGTAAAAGAGTTAAAACCCCTGTGAGGTCCAAACATTTTGTTGAACTAGAAGATAGAGGTTACAAGCAACTGCAGGTAGTAATCATGGGGCTGGTGGTTCTGGAATTAATCATGAACCTGTGAGTGGAAAGAATGTTAATGAAACTGAAAAAGATATTTTTTCAATAGAGGAAGTAGTTTTCAATGACACTGACTATGAGGTTGATGATGGCATGGATTTGCAAAAGTTGTTTTGTGATAGAGAGTCCGAATGAGAGCAAAAAAGTTAGAGAGTGAAAATGTATCTAGTATGGATGAGAATGAGAAAAACACAGATGATGAATATAAAGATCCTAGTGATGATGTTAGCTATGAAGAATTGGAGAGTAATTCAAGCTGGTTTGTCAGCAAGGATGAATTTAAATTGGCTTGTACTAAGCATGGGGTTTTACATAGAAGAATGGTGAGGTTCAAGGAGAATGACAATAGAAGGTGCATAGCTCTTTGTCCTGGAGTTGCGTTAAAAAAAAAAAAAAAAAAGACGAGAGAATTTATTGCCCGTGGAAGGTATGCACCGTCTATAGAGAGAATGAACAAAGTTAGCAAATTACAAAGATGTTCCTAAAACACAAATGTGGTAGAGACTTTAATCATGGATGCTCATGTTAAAATATTATGGTAACTGTAAAAGTGAACTTTTATGACCATGCTTTGTTACATATATTTCCTTATAAGTTATCCCACTAATTGAGACAATTATGGTATCTAATTAATCGATCATGATATTGGATGATTATAATTGATTGAGGAAAATCAGGGAGAATTATAAGTTGATTGTAATTGATTGCGATTGACTTCTAATGGGATAGGGATAGGTTAATTATATATACATATCTTCCCGGTCACTCTCTCCACTCAATCAACGTGCGCAATGTGCACCCATCAGCATACACACGATTATTGTGAGAGAGCTTGGAGAGGGAAGGCTAGAGACTTTGTGCGTGACTCTGTCAACACTTCGACAACATCAATAGCTCAAGGTAACATCGTATCTTTTATTTATAAATTATAGCCAAAGATCCACTCTTGAATTCTAACATGTGATATCAGAGCCTGGGTTAAGGTTATGGATTTGTAGATTGAAGTCATTGTTTTATATCCCTATTTAGTTGTTGAACTAATTCTCCTGGCATAGATTTCGTGAATCGTATGATGTTGAATCATATGATGTTGATTAATTCGTATGATGTGTCAAATTTAAAGTTCAGATTATTAGATCTTCTGGATTAAGTCTCGCTACATATGCATGACATTTATTGTATGAGAATATTCAATCTGTGTGCTCCCTGCTTGCGAATTATTTGCTTATAACATTGTTAGCCAGAATCGATAATTTCTCTTCGGCTCTGTTCTTTTTTATTCTATTTTAGAAAAATCATCAATTTTTTCCCCCAATTTTACACAAAGAAACAGCATAATTTTTTACTAAATTTAAAATTTCCTCTGAAGTTTCACTCATATAAATTCAAAAAACAACATAATCATTACACTTTTTCTTCTCTTTCCTATACAAATTGACAAAAGAAATTTCCTCCAAAAAAATTTTCATTTCCTAAAACTAAAATTTCTCATTTTGGTGTCAAAAAGAACGGAGTATTCAATCTTGTTTATGGCTCAATGCTAAGGTTTTGTTTGCAAATTAACTAGTTTATGAAATTTGGATTTTTTTTCATAACATTGTCGGTAATGAATTCAATTCTAGATCTGGGCATATACATATGAAAATTTTATTAGTTTTAATTACCGGTAGTTCAATTTTCTCTTTTGAGACATATCCACTAATTTCAATCGGATGTATATGTGGAATAATTTATTCTTTGGTTTAACATCCCTTCATTTCTAATTGTGGGCTGGCTCCCAAATTTCATTTTAATCCTCTCCGAATGGTTGTTTTTGTTAATTCAAATCACTTGCCTTTAATCCTTTGGTTCTCCATTGCCTAAAATCTAAAGAAAACAATTTTACTATTATGTTGTACAGTGCTGTAATCTTTGACTATTAAATATGCATATTGATTTGGATTAAAGTAATTTTTCTGGGTTTTAATTTCCTTGGGTTTGATTATGAAATTTATTTCCTCAAAATATATGAGTTAAACATGGAATAAAATTAGAAACTTATAAGTCACATGAATTTATTTCTGACAATTATCCTCTTGCCGCTGTGATTTGTGAGTAAAAAAAAATTTATTTAAAATTTTGACTTCTTTCAATTTGTGAAATTTACTTCTTTTATATACTGTAAATCTATGTTCTTATATTTTAACTACATATATTATGATTAGTGTGAGATATACAAAGTTCTTGCTATAATTATCATATGTAAAATTTTTATTTATTCCCAGTGATTGTTAATATCTCACACACCCACTTAATATATTTATTGTGAATGGATTGAAAGATGCTACTCATATTTTCTGAAAGAAACTAAATTTGGTAGTTGGCCAAAGATTGTTTATTTTATTAACTCATAGTTGAATAAACATTCAAACAGGAATTAAATTGTTTTCAAATATGTGTGTGTGTATATATATATATACATATAATGAGTTGATTGCCTTTTATAATTTTATGTTTTTGGATGTTCTGTACCGTTTACATGAACCTTCATTGTATAAATTTCAATTTTATTATTTTATGCATATTCATTAATTTTTTTCAACCCATGAAAGGTTAAAATTAATGAATTGAAAGTCAAATTTATGATTGATTGACATTTCTAAAATGAAACTCACACTTTGCACGTATGCCAAGTAACCTTATAAACATTAAAGATATCAATTATTTTCACAAAAGTGATATAGTTGTGAAGTTTAAAAAGTTATTTATACTTATATTATAGCATAATTATAGCTTTAAAATTTGCTCAAAAATATTTAATCTAATTATATTTTCATGATAGAGTTATTATATTACCCAAAGGAATATAATATATTTATTAATGATTGTAATTAAAAGTGAATAATTGCTTCACACTTTGAGCACATCATTGACATGTTGTAAGTTTTTGATCAAAGGCAAACTGTGGTGATGCACACGATTGCTCTATTATGATGAACCTCACATTGCACACATCACTAGCATGTTGTAAGTTATTGCCCAAATGCGAACTACAATGATGCACCTGATTACTCCACTATGATGAAACTCATGCCATGATTTGTGCTTTCATTTCTGCTACTATCCTAAGATCAGTTGCTGGATTCACTTCAGACATCCCTGAACTGAATGGGTCCAATTACTTTAATTGGCATGAACAGTTGCTTATCACATGGTGATGCTTGGATCTGGATCTTTGTTTCCGTATTGATGAACTTGGGAAGATTCAACCTGAAAGCACTGAAGTTGAGAAAACACTTCGTGAAAGCTAGGAACGCTCCAACCACCTAATCTTGATAATCATTAAGAGCAAGATTGCAAAGCACATAAGGAAGTCAATTCCAAAATCTGACAATGCTCGTACTTTCCTCACTTCAATTGAGCAACAATTTCAAGCAACTAATTAAGCATTGGCACGTACACTTATGGCAACCTTGACCACCAAACAATGTGATGGGGTAAGTGGCATACGTGAACACATCATGGAAATGAATAACTTGGCTAAACAACTCAAATCAATGAAGATGACAATTTCTGAGTCATTTTTTGTAGAATAATTAAACTAAGTTTCCTATTAATTTCCATTTCCTATTCGGTTAATGTTTCCTATTCGTTTGTTTCCTGTCTGGTTTTGTATTTGTTTTAGGAAACCTAATTGTTTTAGGAAATAGTTGCAATCTGAATCAGTGTAGGATTCAGGGATAGTTTAGCCTATAAATACATGCCTTGAGTTACCATTGTAATCACAGAGAAAAATAAAAAGATTTAATAAAAGCCTTGCGGCTGTGTTGGTTTCCGACGAAGTCTGATTTTGCTTCGGTTCTACGTGTGTTTATTACACAACGTCTTTAATTTTATATCGATTCGCATGCAAATTGCATAGAATCAATTGGAGTTGGCTTCGGTGGAATCTTCTGCATCAAATTGGTTAGAGTTGTATTTTAATTGATTTGCATGTGTTTTGACTTCCGTACGATTAATTGATTTAGGCAGCAACCAGATCAAATTGAGGTAAATTGATTTGAGCTGGGTGATTGTTTCTTCTGTTATCATCGATCAATAGTGACTTTTGCATAATCTTGTGGGTTTATTGATTTTGGGTCCTACATAAAAAGAAGTTTTATTCCGCTGTGCGTTAATCTCTTAATATTATTTTGGATATATATTATTTTTATATCCTACATTTTTTGGTGCAATTTATTCTCAAATCGCTTCCTCAACAATATGGTCCATTTAAGACCACTTACAATACTCAAAGGGAAAGGCAAACTGTCCATCTAGTAGACCATAAATGAACTTATCTCTATATGTGTTCAAGAGGAAGCGAGTTTGAAAAGAGAAGGATTGCAAACTGTCCATCTAGTATCACATGGTCATAACGTTCTTGAACCAAAAATGCCCAAAGGGAAAGGCAATAGAACACCAAATAAAGGGGCTTTTAGCCATGATGGTTTTGGTGGTACTTGCCATTTTTGCAAGAAGAAGGGACATAAGCAAATAGGAATGCCGTAAGAGACAAGCATGGTTTCAGAAGAAAGGTATTCCCCTTTCTTTTGTTTGTCTTGAGACCAACTTAGTGGATGTTCCTTCTAATATTTGGTGGCTTTATTGTGGTTTTACTATTCATATTTCTAATAACATGCAAGGATTCCTTACAACTAACCAGTAAGGGAACAGAAAATTCTAATGGGGAACAAATCGAAAGCAAAAGTTGAAGCTATTGGCACCTATAGACTAGTCTTAAAATCTGACATGTGCTTAGATTTGTTCAACACTTTTTATGTTCCTACTTTTTCTAGAAACTTAATTTCTCTATCTCGTCATGATTTAGATGGTTATTTCTTTCAACTTGATGGTCAGTGTTTCAATTTAACAAAAAAATAATATTTTCATTGGTAGTGGTACTTTAATTAATGGATTGTATAAGATAGATCTTAATCCTAAATTTTCTGAATCCCTTATTTCTCTACATATGAATATGAATGTTAGTCACAAACACGATTTTGATTCTGAAACTTCATCACTATTGTGGCACAAATGCTTGAGTCATATATCAAAAGAACGACTTGAGCGGCTAGTCAAAGATGGAGTCTTGCCAAATCTTGACTTTATGGATCTTGGTACCTGTATAGATTGCATTAAGAGCAGGCAAACTAAGGGTACCAAGAAAAATTACACTAGAAGTTCTGGACTGCTTGAAGTGATGCATACAGATACTTGTGGACCATTTCCTTCTTCTATAAGTAATGAAAAATATTTCATCGCATTTATTAATGACTTCTCACATTATGGATACGTCTATCTAATAAGGAAAAATTCGATGCTTTGACCATGTTTAAAGTGTTCAAAGCAGAGGTAGAAAATCAATTAGATAGAAAAATTAAAGTTGTGAGGTCGGATAGAGGTTGTGAATATTATGGAAAATATGATGAAACTTATCACAATTTGGGACCAGTTTCTAGATTTCTTCAAGAAAATGAAATTATTGCTTAATACACAATGCCAGGAATGCCTCAGCAGAATGGTGTGGCTGAATGACGTAATTGAACCTTATTGAATATGGTTCGAAGTATGATTAGTGACAGCACCCTTCCTAAATTTTTGTGGGAAGAGAAGCTTTTTTCGGACATCAATGAATATTTTAAATCGAGTTCCTACCAAAACTGTTGCTAAAACCCCTTATAAATTAAGGGTTGGTAGAAAACCAATTTAAACCAAATACGTGTTTTGGGATGTCCTGCCGAAGAAAGGCTTTACAATCCACATGAAAGGAATCTTGATCCAAGAAGGCAAGAACAATTAGTTGATTCTTTATTGGATACCCACAAAGATCAAAAGGATATTGTTTATACTATCTTAATCATTAGAACAGAATTACGAAAACAAATAATGCTAGGTTTCTTGAGAATGATAATTTTAGTGGGAGTCATGAGAAAAGGAATGTGGATTTAATTTCACAGCACAAGAATCAACCCATGTTAGCTCTCAAGATGTTCATAACCCGACCACTCTCATTTCTCATTGATAACACGCAATGATGATATGAATGTTTTACAAAGGTCAAAAAGACCAAAAATAAGTGCAATTTCAAAATTATATTGTGTACTTGCAAGAAAATAGTGATACTAGCATTATGGATGACCTATTTACATTCTCACAGGCCATGAAAAATAATTAGTGGATGGATGCCATGAAAGATGAAATAGCATCTATGAAACGCGATCAAATTTGGGATTTGGTTGATTTACCTGAGGGGTCTAAACCCATTCAATGAAAATGGGTTTACAAAACTAAATGAGACTCTAAAAGTAATATTGACCATTATAAGGCCCAATTGGTAGCTAAAGAATTCAGTCGAAAGGAATGTATCGATTACAATGAGACTTTCTCACATGTATCAAAGAAAGATTTCTTCCAAATAATTATGGCACTGGTGGCTCATTATGACTTGAAGTTACACCAAGTGGATGTAAAAATAGCCTTCCTGAATGGAGATCTTGAAGAAGAAATCTATATCAATCAACCCAAAGGTTTTGAGGAAGAAGAAAAAGAGCAATTGGTATGCAAACTAAACAGATCAATTTATGAACTCAAGCAGGCCTCACGACAATGGTTTATTAAGTTTCATAATACCGTAAAAATCTTTGGATTTCAAGAAAATAAACTTGATGATTATGTAGATCTAAGGGTTACTGGGAGTCAATTAATATATTTGATCTTGTATGTTGATGACATATTGTTTGATACAAATTATTTGGATTTGTTGCATGACATTAAAGGATTTCTTTCTAAGAACTTTGAAATGAAAGATATGAATGATGCGTCTTTCATTCTTGGCATTGAGATTCACAGAGATAGATTCAAGAAAATTATTGGTTTATCTCAAAAGAATTACATCAACAAAGTTTTTGAAAGATTTCAAATGCAAAATTGTGCAGCCATTCCATTGCCTAAAATAAAAAGAGATAGAGTTGGTCAAAATAGATGTCCTCAAAATGAAATTGAGAGACGTCAAATGGACAATGTACAGTATGCATCAATTGTTGAAAGTTTCATATATGCTCAAACATGCACGAGACCTGACATTAGTTTTGCGGTTGGAATGCTTGGCAAAGTCCAAAGTAATCTAGGAATTAATCACTGGAAAGTAGCTAAGAAGGTGATGGAATACCTCCAAGGCATCAAAGATTTGATGCTCACTTATAAGCAAAGTGATAGTTTTGAAATCATTAGATACTCAGGTTCTGATATCATGGCTTGTGAGCAAATATGAAGTCAACTACTAGCTATATTTTATGCTCGCTAGGGTGTTGTATCATGGAGAAGCATTAAACAATCAATTACTGCTTCTTCAACTATGGAAGTTGAATTTGTTGCATTCCATAAAGCAATATCTCAAGCTATTTGGTTGAGAAATTTCATCGAAGGACTTAAAATTGTGGAGTCCATCTCTAAACCAATAGTAATATATTGTTATAATTCTGCTGCTATTTTTTTTCTCAAAGAACAACAAGTGCTCAAGCAAGTCAAAGCACATTGAATTGAAATACCATATTGTTTGAGAGAGAATTAAAGAACAAAAGGTCTCCATAGAGCATATACAGATTGATTTGATACTTGCAGACCCATTCACAAAAGCATTGGCGCCAAAGAAATTTGTGGAACATGTTAGTTCCATGGGTCTTATTAATTTTGATTGAATTGCTTGTTTATGGAAACATGATGGAAATATTAGATTCATATTTTGTGCACATTATTATTATCAGCATTGTAATAGGATTCAACATTTGGACCACACATGAACCTTTTTGTTAATGGTTCATTTTCCTCATTAAGTTTATCTACATTTGTTATTAAAATTGTGATGTTTGGAAGGGAATGTGATTATTAAGACATACAACCGCCATGATTCCATTTTAGTAACGATATAGGATACATATACAATTATTGCGGCCACATTACTGATACTCGTCCATTACAAGGTCATTTGTCCAAATGGGAGAATGTCAAAATATTATGGTAATTGTAAAAGTGAACTTCATGACCATGCTCAGTTACCTATCTTCCCTTATAAGTTACCCCACTAATTGAGATAATTATGGTATCTAATTAATTGACCATGATCTTGGATGATTATAATTGATTGAGGAAAATCAGGGAGAAATATTAATTGGTTGTAATTGATTATGATTGACCTATGATGGGATATGTTATAATTATATATACGTATCTTCCCGGTCCCTCTCTCCACTCAACCAAAATAAGTGTGCACCCATTAGCATACACACAATTATTGTGAGAGAGCTTGGAGAGGGAAGACCGGTGACTTCGTGCGTGACTTTATCAACACTCAGGCAACATCAATGGGTCAAGGTAACATCGTATTTCGTATTTACTAATCATAACCAAAGATCAACTCATGAATTCCAACAGCGCAAACTTAAAAATTTTGGCCAATATGTATAAGATGACATCCGTATCATGCCACACATGAAGATTGGGGAGCTGGTTGAGAAGGTGCACAAGGATTTGAACATTCATATCTCGAGGGCTAAGGCATACAACACCAAAAAATGTGAAATAGAAATGATTAAAAGAGATCTCGCATTGCAATACAAAAGATTACATGACTATTGCAATGAATTGCTAAAGTTAAATCCCGGCTCAAGTGTGTTCTTGGATACAACTGAAAAAGACGACGGAGATTATGTATTTCAAAGAATTTATGTCTGTTTTGCTGCTTGTAAAAAAGGGTTCACTAATGCTTGTAGACCTCTAATAGGACTAGATGGATATCATTTACGGAGAGCATCATAAAAGGATTTTGTTAACAGCTATTGGGTTAGATTCGAATGACCAAATATTTCCAATTGCATCTACAGTTATTGAAATGGAGAATACAGACAGTTGAAAATGGTTTCTTGGGCAATTGCAATTGGATTTGAATATTGTCAACTCTTCTAATTGGACATATATTATGGACAAGCAAAAGGTAATAAATATCTTATCTTTTCATATTAATTTTTTAATAACTTATTTGTTTAGTTGCAATAATTAATAGTTAAATATTGTACTATCCATTAGTTAATTATGTTTTCACATTATCTATTAGCTTGGTTTAGCTTCATTTAATTATAACAGTAGTTATTGTTATGTTTATTTTTCAGGGACTTGAGAATGCAATGAAAGCATTCTTTCCTAGTGTGGAACATAGATTGTGTGTGGCATATGTACAACAATTTCAAGAAGCAGTATTCTTGCCTTGAGTTGAAGGATAAGGTTTGGGTAGCAACAAGAGCTACTCATGAGAACAGATTTGTTGCTCTATGAAAGTTTTGAAAGAAAAAAATGAAGATGCATATATGTGGCTAGAAAATCACACTAATCTTAGAAATTGGTCCAGAGCATTTTTCAATACAGCTCCTAAGTGTAACATTCTTGTTAACAATTGGGGGATATTTTCACAAAGCCTTTGAATGGATTAGGATTGACTATCTTTGTAACAAGTTGTATATGATCACTATCTATGTATCAACTTGAGAGGGAATGTTAGAGAATGAGTGTAGATTATAGAAAATATTTAATCTCTCCTCTAATTGTAGTAATTATAATTGATTGTGATTGATTATACTTTCCTAAAATATGATTACTAACTATTTCTCCATTCTAGAGTTCACAATTACTAACTAGATACACTTTCAGGAGTTGTAACTAGATACAAACACATTTTGAGTGTAGGGAGTGTGGAGTCCACATTTTTTTCTACCAAAAATATGTTTTGAAATAGGTACCAAAACTCAAAATTCATACAAAACACATTTTAGATGTGGGGTCCACAATTTTACTCTCAAAAAATGGTTTCAAAAATGCTTTCACACAGAGCCTTGAGTGTGCTTGGTTAGAGGTTTTTGGGGGTGAAGGATGGGTATGTGAATGAAATAGGGGTCTTGGTAAAACCCTGGAACCCACCACCATATCCCAAAAGTGGCTATTGAGCCATTCTCTTCCATTTTGTGAGGAATCAAACACATTCCCACTAAATTGTCTCTATGTGTTGTTTTATTTTTAAAAAAAATTAATTTGTAATAATTTTCAGTGTAATATATTTAAAAATAATTATATTACAATATTTTAATTGTTTAATAAAAAAAATAAAATGTTAGAATAAGTTTGAGTGAATTTCTCATTTCATCACGAACCTTTGGCTATGTTACCCGATTCGACAAAAACTTTCCAAAATTAGTTTTTTCAGCACAAACCTTTAAAAAACATAACAAAACATGACATTCCGTCCATGAGCTCCGTTAAATGCTTGACAAAAGGTAATTTTTTAGGGCAAAATCGTCCAATTTTGTTTTCCTTTGTCTTACATTCCATATTTTACTTTTATTACCAAACAAACCCCAAATCTTTCATCTTTTTACAAATTTCTTCCTAAAATAAAATTTTCCAAGTATAATATTATTACAAATATACTAATTATTCTTAATCTTATGATATATTACTAAAGTAAAAATATTTTTCTCTTTTTCCAAAATAAGTTGTGGCCACAATTTAAGAAAAATAAAATAATAGAGGCCAAATTATAAAATTACAAGAAAAAAAGGGGACAAAAAGAGGAAGAGTACGGGGAAGACACTTTTAACAAGTTAAATCAAACACGCAATTCGAACCAAGTGATGAATTCTAGAGGCGAAACAAAGCATGCAATAAGATAGACAATTATCTAATTAGCCTATAGTTCCTGTACTTTAGCAATTAACAAGCATGCAAATTACTTAAGCCAAAATAAAGAAGAGTGAATAATAAAGTATAAACTTTTATTCAATTAATCACCAAGTAATAATGAAGTCATGCACCCCTATTTATAGGTATAGGGAGCATGAAATTTACAGGGAAAAATAAGGAAAGAAAACACAAAATTGGAACTTAATCAAAGTAACTCACAAAAATCAGCAAGAAAAATGAACTTACTTGCTGAAAAAGTAAAAGAAAAGAAGGGGAATTTTGTCTTCCATAAGGAAATGTTATGGACAAAATTCTCAAGGAAAAATAAAGAGGAAATTTCGAAAATAAAGAGGAAAAAAAATAGAGGAAACTTAACAAAGAGATTAAGTAACCTTGACAAAAATTGGAAACAAGGAGAAAAGAAAAATCTCCTTATTTTTGGAAATAACAAAGATGGAAACTATGAAGAGAATTAGGTAACATGCACAATACCTTAATTTCTCTTAAACCCTAGAACTCTTAAGTAAAACCCTAATTCACATATGGGCTTCCTTGTGAGCTTGTTGAGCTTGACCGAATTTGAAGTAGATGGACTTGAGGGAATTCGGCCCAATTGATGTAGCATGATGATGTAGATGTAGGAAGCTTCCGAAATCATTTTGGAAAATCAAAAACATTTCATTCCCAAAATTATTCAAAATTGTGAAATCTCCATTTCTTCACTGGAAAGACTAGTAATTACCATTTCCACCATTTCCTTAACTTGTAAATACCATTTCCACAACTTGGAAATACCATTTCCACCATTTCCTCAGTTGGAATGATTAGTATTCACTATTTCCACTTTGATGGAGAGAATGGTAACTTTTGTACTATTCATTTCCTTCTCATTAAATTCATTGGAGCTTTCCTTTGTCTTCGTGGATTCTGACTCATAACTTGTGTTGTTTTAGCCTTGGATTTCCTTATCATGTGATCCATATAACCGACCTTACATAGTGGACTAAAGGCTTAGTTGTTGTTGTTGTTGTTGTTTACTTAAAAATAATAATTAAACTAATAATGAAAATAAAGACTTAGGAAGTATCAATTAATGATAAGAAATTTCGGTATTATGTAAATCCACCTTAATCTCATGCATGCAATCATAAACCCCTTAACTTGCCTAATTACCTATGCCGTTTCAGTTATAGTATTACCACGAGTCCCCGCAAATAATTCCAATTCTCCCATAGATTCTC
This sequence comes from Leptodermis oblonga, assembly GCA_016801395.1. Taxonomy (NCBI): domain Eukaryota; kingdom Viridiplantae; phylum Streptophyta; class Magnoliopsida; order Gentianales; family Rubiaceae; genus Leptodermis; species Leptodermis oblonga. The sequence goes on from CM028760.1 coordinate 19,977,345, forward strand.
GATAATCCCCCGAGTCTCCGCAAAGGAGTTATTCTCTAACTATGTTAACTAACAGTCCGCGAGTCCCCGCAAACTTTATTAATTAACAAATAGAAGCATTAAGAACTAGAAGAACCTGAAACAAATAATTCCTACTGACGATGCATTATAAATTATCACCCAATTAATCCTGTACTACTCGGCCGGTAGTTATGCCACTCACTGACTCTACTAGATTAAACTAAGTTGATCAGGCTTACAATAATCTTAGTAATTAGACATATAAACACAGGCAATTTAGAAACATAATTCAATAGACCTTAGATTAATTCATGGGTTTCATACATGTATGATTATGGCTTCTTACCTAATACCAGAACTAAGAAATTAGCTACTCATAATAAAATACGAAAAACACAGAAATATAAAAGAAGACATTAAAAAAAGAAAAGAGAATACTGTACTGGATATTAAAAATTTGCGATCTGGTAACCGGCGATTTGGCCAAACGGTAGACTGTCCGTCGGGAAAAATTCAAGTCGCGATTGAAACAGAGGAAAATAGAATAGAACAGAGAAAAACAGAGGAAAACTAAAATAAAACAAAACTGTATATTACGTGGAAAATTAATTATAAACTAAGAAACTATTCTATGGAAGTCCAGAAAACTTCTATCTAAAAACTTGCGTCTAAAAGTGCAAGAATAATCCCATATATATAGGGATACAAATTAGCAATTAGCCAATCTCCTAATGGAATAATGAAATCTTCTTCTAATTGGAAAAAGAACTGATTAAGCACATGGAGTTGCTTCAAATTTGGTAACTCCCAATTTTTCTCTTTAATTCCTTCTTGGATTGGTAATTGCCCAAAACTTCTTTGCTTCTCCCTTAAGTTTCGCAGCCTATTCCTTCTTGCACGCGCACGGCCGCCCATGGATTTGATTCAATTGCAATCCAATTGGATTGGATTATTTAATTAAGACTTCCAATTGGTAATTCGGCCCACTTGGATTAACTGGAATCCAATTTGATTTTTTGCCCAGATTCCAATCGGAATTAATTCCAAATTCCACGCATCCAATTTCCTTGTTTGCTTGCTTCGCAATTCTTCCTCTCATGCGATTTGGATTTGCTGATCTTTCCTGTGGGCTTTCTTCCTGATTTGGCCCACAATTCTTGTGGGCTTTTTAGGCTTGACTTGTCTGCTCCAATTCTTCTACTTTTTGGCACACTCTTTTCTTCACAGGCCTAATCTCCAAAATTGCAAATAAACATTAAAACCTTAGGCAAAAGCCGTGAGAACTGCTATAACAAGTGCTAAAATAATTCACCTAAAAGGTGCAGATCAATCCTAGATATGATTATTGATTCCGTTGTTTGAGTTTGAATTGTGCTTTGTGTTTATTGTGCTTTGTGTTTGGTTGGTTAAATATTAAGTTCATCCCAAATATGGTTAAATATTGATTAGGGTGTTTGAGTTTGAAGTTCACCCTAAATATTACTTTTATCTTTTATCTTTCAATTTTTGTATTTATTTTACTTTTATCTTTTTCTTCTCTGTTTCTATTGTCACAAAAGTGCAGGTTTTTTTTACTCACGCTTGAAAAGAGCCAAAAAATTGAAAGGAAAAAAAAAAAAAAAACAAAAGGAAGAGTACAGTGTGTATGACCAGATCTTCAGGTGCTGAATTACTTAGTGATCCAAAGATCGAGAAGACCTGAACGCTTAGCCAAGGAGACACGGTTACGAAAACTCGCAGAAACAGAGTCTGTCAATCGACCGTTTGCCCAAACGGCCGGTAGCTCGAAATTAGAATTTTCACCTTCTGACTCTGAATCAGATTCAATGGGTGACAGAAAATGCGTAGAGGGCCCAGAAGAAGAGCCCACACTGAAAGATTTGTGCAGCCATGATACTGACGATAGAGCCTCAGCAGTAGTCACTTCGGCTTTGACCAACGGATTCCCACTCAAGAGTGGTTGGCTGAATGGCATCCCAAAATTTCATGGGGGGTGCTAGGGATGATCCACACAACTTTCTTGCTGAGTATGTGAAGAATTGCAAGGTAGGGCGCCTACCCACAGGTGCCACCCTCGACCAGCTGAAATTGGTGGCCTTCCCATATGTCTTGACAGGTCCAGCAAAGAGGTGGTTTTCATCATTGCCACCAAATTCTATCACCACTTGACAGCAGATGAAAAATTTGTTCCTGAAGAAATACTTTCCTCCAACAAAAACCAACTTGGTTATGAAGGAGATCAGCAGCATTCAACAAGATGTAGATGAGTCCCTCAGTAGCTACTATATGAGATTTAATTACAAGTAAAGAGCTGCCCAAATCACAAGTATTTAGAGGCACAATTACTACAATATTTCTACCATGGGATGTGCATTAATGACCGGAACCACATGGATTCATCCAGCAATGGGGCTTTCCAGAACAATACAGTAGACAAGCCCAGGAAGATGATTGAAGACACCATCAAATCAAGAAGCCAGTTCGGGGAACCCTCTCGTTTGGCCAAACGGCAGGCTAAAGTCCAGTTAACTGATGATTCTGGGGAGGAAAGATTAAATCAGCTCACTGCTAATATGGAGAAATTGACTGCACTAGTGGCCAAACTTGCAACCTCGAACAGCAGTAACAAAGAGGAGGTTGTGTGTGCATGTTGTGGCAATCTGGGACACTTTGCGCAGAACTGCAATATTGCACAGGAAGAAACAATAGCTCAGGCTAATGCTCTAGGGAATTGGCACAATAATTTCAATGGAAACTGGCAGATGCACCCAGGAGAGATCCATACTCAAATCCATACAATCCAGGATGGAAGGACAATCCAAGAGGAGGCAGACCAATGGAGGAAGCCATGACAGAGCTGTTTGCACAACAGAAGGAGCAGCGAATAGCCATCGATGGGATTGCCGGAGTATTGTCTCAGCTATCGGTTTCCATACAGGAATTAAGGGGGAATCAAGGCCATTTACCCTCTCAAGTGCAGGTTCCGCGTATGGAGAATATAAGTGCAATAAGTCTAAGAATAGCAAAGGAATGGGAACCAGCTGTCCAAAAATTACCATCTACATGGGACGATTTGCCAAAACCTACCGTAGTCATTGAACCAGAACTGAAAAATTTAGTATCTAGACTGAGTCAAAATCAAGGGACAACTTACAATCCACCCCAACAGATGAATTTTCAGAATCATAATGCTAATCAACAACAGAAGGGTGCTAAATCAATAGAGGATGTGATTGACGAACTTGTTGGACAACAGAAAGAATAAAGGACCACTATTGATTGCTTAGCCAACATGATGTCACAGTTAGCCATTTCTCTCAAGGAGATAAAAGGTGACTACGGTAAACTGCTCGCTCAGGTCCAGGTTCTGCCCAGGGAGAATGTAAGTACAATCAAAAGAACAGAAGTACTAGAACCAGCTGTGCAAAATCGCAGTCAGCAGGGGGCCGTTTGCCCAAACCGATAGGTGATCTAGAAGCTAAAAATTCAAAGCAACCCAAACCTGAGGAGCCAATCGTTATCAGATCTGAATCTGAACCTGAGAAGAGCCCTGCCCTAGTTACAGTGAGCAAGGATGTATACAAACCTATGCCGCCATTCCCAAATAGCTTACGGCCCAAGGCAAGGAAAATAATAGAGGACACGATTGACTACTTGGAGGTTTTTGAAAAGATGGAGGTCAACCTTCCATTCCTGAAGGCAATTAAGGTTCCCCCAGTTGGGAAGTTTATGAAGGAATTCATGGCAGGGAAGCTAAGAGGGGCGAGCAAGGTGGCGTTAGGAGAGAATGTCTCGGCAGTGATTCAGAAAAAGCTCCCTCCTAAATGCAAGGATCCAGGTATGTTCTCTTTACCTTGCATCATTGGAAATAAGAAAATAAAGCATGCTATGTGTGACCTTGGTGCTGCCATTAATGTTATGCCTTTGTCAATTTATGAGACTTTAGCTGGTGTTAAGCTTGTGGATACAAAGACAGTAATACAACTAGCAGATAGTTCATGTGTGCACCCTGAAGATGTACTTGAGAATGTTTTGGTTCGGGTGAATTCCTTTGTTTATCCTGCTGACTTTTATGTGATTAAGATGCACAATGATCCGGCCAAAGAATCTGTTGGTGTATTGTTGGGTCGCCCATTTTTTAAAACTTCTAAGGTAGTGATTGATGTGTATAATGGCTCTATCCGTTTAGATCATTGTGGTCAGAAGTCTACTTTTAGTATTGATAACACCATGAATAATCCAGAAGTAGTTATGAATATGAATATTGAGTTGAATAACCCTCTTGTCCAAGAATCTCTTGAGATCAATTTTTTGCAGGACAAAGAGGAGAAGGTTCTCCCTCAGGGATTGATTGATTTCAAGGGTCCGAATGCAAGTGAAGGAAAGACCCTAACACTGGACTTGGACAAAGAGGAGAAGGTTCTCCCTCAGGGATTGATTGATTTCAAGGGTCTGAATGCGAGTGAAGGAAAAACCCTAACACTAGACTTGGAGGAACCCCCAGGTGATAAGAAGGACCAAAATTCTGAAAAAGGGTGTGTCAAAACTAATGTGCGAAAAAAAGGCAATAAAAAGACATGGTTTGATACACCCACACAAGTTGATATTGGTCAACAAGTCGATCAAGGAAGAAGGGGAGTGTTTGAAATATCTGAGATAAAAGGTCTTCCAGGAGAGTTAAAAAAGAATAAGGGGAAGCTACTGAGCGAGGGGCCTGTTTGCCCAAATGGAGAAGTGCGAGTGCAAGGCATGCAATATTTCAAAGATTCTAGCCAGATCCAAACAGTGGAACCAAATTCGCTGTGGAGTTTTCCTAATCATTAACAAAAGATGAAGTTGCGTCTGGCCAAGACGTTAAAGAAAAGCGCTTCTAGGAGGCAACCTAATTTATTGTAATAGTTTAGTAAAAAAAAAAAAAAGAAAAAAAAAAGAAGAAAAAAAAGTAGTTTAGTTGTTTTTTATGTGTTTTATTAGTCTTTTCACAATTAGGCGCATTACAAGTTTCAGGGGCCAAATTTCATCACTCATGGAGTCCAGGGACAGGCAATGCAATTTTTCTGTACCAGCAGCATTAATTCCAAAATTTAGGGGTTCAATTGCAAGATTTCACAAAGTTCAGGGACTGGAGATGCAATTATTGGGAGCAAGAGCCATGAGTTGCAACATTGGAGGGCCGAACTATGAAGTCCTAAAACTACAAGGACCCCATTGCAATTACTGAGAACCCACCTCACCCAATTTTGGGGATTTTTTGCCCTAACCTCTTATAAGCCCAATTTAGCCCACCGACCCAATTACCCTACCCATTTACCTTACCCAATTACCCAACCCAATTCCCTTTTCCCTAATCTATTCGCACTTTCCCCCAGTACTTCATCTTCATCCTTTCGGATTTCCACCGCCACCTCCCCAAACTTACCGCCACCTCTCCATTTGTCTCAACCACCCGACGCCGCCATATACCTAGGTAAGTTTTTTTGTTTCTCTTTTTTTTTTTTTTTTATTGTCTTGTTTGCTGTTTTGTGTTGCTATTTTTGTGGTGTTTGTTTTTGTTGCTCTATATCAAGCCCTATTTTTTTTTGTTCTTCACTTCATGCTTGAGGACAAGCTTTCTTTAAGTGTAGGGATGTTTGTAGGGCTGATTAATGTTTTTTTGAACTGTTGTGTCATTGTGTATCCCCAGTGTTTCATTGTCTTTGCTTGGGGACAAGCAATTGTCTAAGTGTGGGGCTGTAGGGACATTTGTCCTAAAATTTTTGTTTTTTTCCTGTTTGTGAGTCAAGTTGTCTCTGCCTTTAATCTGATTTGGATCTGAAATATTCATCATAGATGAAGTGTGACATGAAGTATGCATGCTGAAGTTTTGAATAATATATGGCGAATTGTTCGAGAAGAATCATTTGCTTGCTTGTCAGACTTTCAAGATGGTATGAATAATATATGGCGTGATGATGGGGAACCTTCTTAGGATTAACCACTTTTGGCTTAAATTTTTGACCTACCTCCCTACTAGAAGCCAAGTTGAAGCCTTGTATACAACATTTTTTTTCTAGTCAGTAAATAAAGCCAAGGCCAATTTTTTCGTGATAAATCCTTTCTACCCCCCAGTGTGTGTTGAGATGCTGAATTATGAATGAAGTCAAGTGGTGCACTGTTTAAACAATATGTGTGGATTATTTGGCAATGTATATATGTGCCCAATGTTAAAAAGCTCATGGAAAGCAGAGAAAAAGAAAGAATGAAAATAAATGTTGATGTTTTGAATTCTGCAATGTGCTGAAATTGTGATATATGATGAGGTGGGTAGAAATTTAAAGTGCTGAATTTGTGAACCATAATCCGCGCAAAGTGTAAGAATGTTGAATGAAACAGGCGCCAGTTTGCCCAAACAAAAGGGGGCTATAAAGAATTCTGGAGAAAGGTACAGCAACTGAAGTTTAATTTTTCAGAACACTCTGGGTTTGAATTTTTCGCAGGCGGCCTAGAACCCTTAGGATCTATCCAAAGGTTCGAACCCAAGCCTCACGTTGCGTCCCTTGATTAGAAGGTTGTTTCTTAACTACTGTGTATATATTCCTTCTATACTGTAGCGATGGTCGGCTATCAAGCATGTATGATTCTGGCTAGATTAGGATTTATTTTTATCCTGATTGTTTCCGAAAAAATGCGAGATTGTGTGCATTACTGACCATAGAGTGCTGTTTTGGGAATTATTGCATGTTTTCGAATTTAGCTGATAGAAGGACTGTTTTTTATGAAGTAAATATAACACATGCATATGAATTGAAGTGCTGATTTTGTGGTGTAAGTAAGTTCCAGAAAAGAGTAAAGGCAGATTTGTGAGTCTTATTTCGAGTCAAAGTAATAGTCGTTGTGTTTATTTTTCAAGTCAGTCCAAAAGAGTCTTGTGCATCATGTTCTGTTTGTGTTTTGTTCTGTCTTGATCAGTTGAGCATGAAAGTATGAGTGAATTTCTGAATTAATGGGTATGCTCTAGTTCTTCACTTCACGCTTGAGGGCAAGCGTTATTCAAGTGAAGGGAAATTTGATTTGCACCTTTTAGGTGAATTATTTTAGCACTTGTTATGGTAGTTTTCACTGGCTTTTGCCCAAGGTTTTAATGTTTATTTGCAGTTTTGGAGATTAGGCCTGTGAAGAAAAGAGTGTGCAAAACAGTAGAAGAATTGGAGCGGAAGAGTCAAGCCTAAAAAGCCCACAATTAGGAAGAAAGCCCACAGGAAAGATCAACATATCCAAATCGCGTGAGAGAAAGAATTGCGAAGCAAGCAAAGAAGGAAATTGGATGCGTGGAATTTGGAATTAATTCCGATTGGAATCTGGGCGAAAAATCAAATTGGATTCCAATTAATCCAAGTGGGCCGAATTACCAATTGGAAGTCTTAATTAAATAATCCAATTCAATTGGATTGCTATTGAATCAAATCCATGGGCGGCCGTGCGCGTGCAAGAAGGAATAGGCTGCGAAACTTAAGGGAGAAGCAAAGAAGTTTTAGACAATTACCAATCCAAGAAGGAATTAAAGAGAAAAATTGGGAGTTATCAAATTTGAAGCAACTCCATGTGTTTAATTAATTCTCTTTCCAATTAGAAGAAGATTTCCTTATTCCATTAGGAGATTGGTTAATTGCTGATTTGTATCCCTATATATATAGGATTATTCTTGCACTTTTAAACACAAGTTTTTAGATAGAAGTTTTCTAGACACAAGTTTTCCATAGAATAGTTTCTTAGTTTACAATTAATTCTCCACGTAAAATATACAGTTTCGTTTTAGTTTAGTTTTCCTCTGTTTTTCTCTGTTCTATTCTGTTTTCCTCTGTTTCAATCGCGACTTGGATTTTTTCCGACGGACAGTCTACCGTTTGGCCAAACCGCCGGTTACCAGATCGCGAATTCTTAATATCCAATACAGTATTCTCTTTTCTTTTTTTAATGTCTTCTTTTATATTTCTGTGTTTTTCGTATTTTATTATGAGTTGCTAATTTCTTAGTTCTGGTATTATGTAAGAAGCCATAATCATACATGTATGAAACCCATGAATTAATCTAAGGTCTATTGAATTATGTTTCTAAATTGCCTGTGTTTATATGTCTAATTACTAAGATTATTGTAAGCCTGATCAACTTCGTTTAATCTAGTAGAGTTAGTGAGTGGCACAACTACCGGCCGAGTAGTACAAGATTAATTGGGTGTTAATTTATAATGCATCGTTAGTAGGAATTATTAGTTTCAGGTTCTTCTAGTTCTTAATGCTTCTATTTGTTAATTAATAAGGTTTGCGGGGACTCGCGATCTGTTAGTTAACATAGTTAGAGAATAACTCCTTTGCGGAGACTCGAGGGATTATCGAGAATCTATGGGAGAATTGGAATTATTTGCGGGGACTCGCGGTAATACTATAACTGAAACGGCATAGGTAATTAGGCAAGTTAAGAGGTTTATGATTGCATGCATGAGATTAATGTGGATTTACATAATACCGAAATTTCTTATCATTAATTGATACTTCCTAAGTCTTTATTTTCATTATTAGTTTAATTATTATTTTTAAGTGACAACTCTAAGGTCGCTTAAGAGACACAAATGTGACTGCTAGTCAATAGTTTGGTTTATTTGCATGTTAAAATTGAAATTTGAATTAAATTGCCGTCTCTGTAGATCGACCATGTTTACTACTGTGCTATATTTTTTTAGCATCTTAATTGCAGATTTTAAGTAGTACTTTTACTGTATTTGGTAAACCCACGACAAGTCCTATAAGGGATAAACTTGGAACAATAGAAATTCAAAAACCCCAATTTCAGTAAAAAAAAAAACCCAAAATTCAAGGTTGTAATTGAAAAGAGACAAAATTATAAAATTAAAAAAAAAAAAAACATTCAGCTTTCTTCCATCCTGGTAGTACTGAATCCTACGTTGAAGTTCACACCGAAGTTTTTAATCAGAAGGGATTGTGAGTTGTGATTTTCTTCTTAGTTCGGTGAACTTCAAGATGGTGGAGGTCCGACGGGTAAGAGCCAACAGAAACCCGGTAACTAGGTTGCCCAGCCGCGTCCGCCATCGATGCCGCTAACGCAACCTCCGTCTTTGCTTATCAGTTTCAAGCGACGGCCTATTTCCAGCAACCTCTGTGCCTGCCCAGATCGATCTCAGTCAAAGTGAGGATTAGAGAGAGATGGGGAAGATGAGTCGCGGGTTGAGGGAGGAAGGGAGGGGCCGACTAAGAAGTAGAAAGAAGACAGCTATATTATTTAAGAGGCCTAAAGGACAAAAATGAAAGTTTTGGGGTTTTTCTGTAATAAAAGTAAAATGAGGGGAAAGGTGAGACATAAAAATTGATAATTTGACAATTTTACCCTCAAAAAGCAGCTGCCGTTCGATTCGGGTAACATGGTCAAAGGTTTGTGATGAAATGAGAAATTCACTCAATAAGTTTTATGATGAAAGATTTTTTATCAACCAAATACCATTAATTAATGATAGTCTTTCCCTATTACAAACTAAACAACACAATTGCAATGATTTCGTCTATTATTATTCTCCACTATTATTATTCTCATTCCGATTTCCGTTCCCCATTGTGAACCAAGCGCACCCACTGAAAATAATATTAGTTGATTGGATCGTGTTTTGCCTATGGTGCTACCCGTCCTCAAACTTGGGAGGCCCTGGGGCAATATAATAAAAAGGGCCCTAAACTTAGTCGTATTTAAATGTCTTTTTTCGAGTCTTTCTACATGGAAAATCATCTCTAATAGTATTTTTATTTAGATTTTTTTTAAAATTATCATTTTTAAGGTGCATAATTGTCAATTTATTTAATCTTTTTGCAACATTGATAATTTCAAATACGTTTTCAACAATTTTAATTTTTAAGAACTCATCCGAGCCGATGTAGTAACAGGAAAAGTTACATTAATATATAAACTATTGCAACATTTGAATGACTCACCACAAGCGATATATAGTATCCATATATATTGAGCCAAAAGATCCTAAGATAACTTAATCCCCATGAGTTTCTCTTGCCAAAAATTGCTTGAAAAGTAAGTTGGGTAAGAAGTCTACAAAGTCTTACGTTCTTGTCTGTTAGGATGAAGATCTGAGTTGATTTTGGAAAATGCTTTACCAAGTTGTGGCGACTTCTTCACTAGGAAAATTTATCAAAAACTTTGTTAAGGACACAACTACTATTGTCGTGGCTGGTTCCGTCATCCTTCGCACTCCCTTTGTCTCAAAAAAAAAGTTCACTGGTACAACTTTTTTTAAGTCACAAAAAACAACTCGAAACATAACCCGTTATATGAAACGGAGAGAGTACTGAAAAACTGGAGTTAGCCTGGAAAGGTTTTGAAAATGACATTAAGGATGCCAAGGAAGCAGAGCCTCATATAGTTCAAATTTGCTTAAAACTTTAAAAGAGGGGCTGAAACAGAAACATGGCAGAGGCTGCAAGAAATCTCTCAGCTTGGGAAAGGTACTACATCAACTAAAAACACTAAGGACAACTTTACAGCCATTTATGTATGTTGACCATGCTTTACTTCTGGTGCATTTTAAGCTTTATTTTGCTATTTGGGCATGTTGTTTTCTACAAGATTTCATTCTTACAAAACTTCAGGACAAGTCTATTTTCAGTGAAGATGATTTGTCCTGACTGTAGGAATTAATTGGTAATATTGGAAAATATTAGGGATTAATTGGCGATAACTGTGATATTAGTAGGCTGTAATAGCTTTTAGGAGAACAAACTGATTAATGGAAATCTGAAACGTAATTGGCTATTAGATGCAGACGCTTAATTCTACAACAAGCAGTTTCTACATTTTTAATATCTGTAGTTTAGATAGGCAGCAGATTACAGGTAGAGGAAGATAAATGAGAAAAAGACTACGTTTGCTGAAGAATACAAACCTTAATTTTAAGCAATTAACCAATGTAGAAGCAAATGTGGATGAAAACAAGATGAAAAAGTATTCAGAATTTAGGAAGTACAAATGTTGCCCTTACCAGTAATCAACTATCAAGCCTCAAGTTGTCAAATGATAACCGAACTATTTGGTTCTTGCTTTCTTAGTAACTAGTATTGCTTAGTTATCTGGGGGTTGAACACAAGTCATTTCAGATTCAGGGCAATGGATGGGTTTCTCTTCTGTTGTTCCTTGTGGCATCAGACCGTCAACAGAAGACTGGAGAATTCCCTTGAACAATGGATGAAGTCTCTCTATAGCATTAGGGTCATAAGTTGGCAATAGGCTGAGATCCAAATTTGCGGAGTATTTTGCCTTGATTTCCTCTATTGTTTTGGTGCAAGCCAAACTACATACAGGTTCCATCAACTTGAGGAGCGCATCCATGAATAAATCTGACTTCTTGTTATAAGAGAGGAGGACTGCCTCTTCTGCAGATTGTGCTTTTTCTTCCATGTGGTTGATTTTCTGCTCAACACAATCCATCTTATCCTCCATGCTGACCAATTTTGCAACAATTAACGAGAAACCCTGTGTCACACTTTTAAGCATTGACAGTTCATCATCTGGTTTAGCCTCTGGTGTATTTTGCTTGTCCTTCACCACCACATCAATTTTTTCACTGGATTTGTCAGCATAGTTTTCAAACTCCTCATGCATGACATCAACCCTATTTGGTTGCTCCAACACTTCCCCAAATGATTTCAAAATTTTGCATTCGCTCTCATCTGCAAAACTCTGCCAAGCAAAACAGCAAAACATGCCTGAGTTTGAGATCAAATGCACACTTTTAAACATATCTGAGCTTTAGCTGGCAGAGGAAAGGATACCTGCAGATTGGAATCATCAGCAACATTGATTAGCTCTTGGTCATCACCCATGCTTAGGTTCCCTATGTTATCACTGAACTTCATCCCTTGCTCCCCGCTGGCTTTCTTCTTAACTCGATGCGAGATACCTAGAGATTCCTTGCAGTAGTTACCTACGGCCAAGTAAAACAAGAGGAAGTTCAGCATCATCTCCCAGTCAAAACAAACAGTACATTATAAATGCTTCACTACATAGTGTGTGATATGCAATTCTCCTTTTTGGTTTTGAATAAAGCATGTATTTTCAAAAGAAACAGGTGAAAAAATCATTTTAAATATTGCACATTATACCCGAACTTTTTTCTATACTCAACTCCAGGTTCTCGGCAATTAACTTGGGACGGCATTCTTTTGGCTTTTTGTCGTCCTTCAAATTCTCTGACAGGGACCTTGGACCTACTGTACAAGGACTCGATGTTTGGAGGCTGATTTTTGAAGAAAAAACTTGCGTAGATACTGAAAGGAAAAAATGCGCAAAAACATTGTTGGAAATAAATTGCAAGTCCACCACATTATATACCTGAATCAATCGTATCATTTTCGCACTGAGTGACAGTACTGGAGATTAATTCTGAAGAGTCTTTGATTTCCTGTGCTTCGTTTATAATCTGTCCTGACATGGGGTCGATATCATGTTCTTCTATGGACACATTTTGATAACGGCGTATTAACTGCAACCTTTCCTGGGATGTTCGCAGCAGATTCATGTTGGCTTCAAGTAAGAAAAATGTAAATCAAAGGTTGTTAAGGTCAATGATCACTCAGATAAGTTGGCATTCCCCCTTTTACTAGAGATAAAAAGGCAAGGCCTTCAGTAACAAACAGTTGGACAGTGCAATGATCACAATCTCGTTTTGGTACTGATTCTCCAGCAGAGTAAAAGAGAAGCAAGTTTCAATAATAAAGTAATTCAAATGATGTGAGGGAGTACACAGGGACATGAAACAGAACATCAAGGATTCAAATTTGAGAACCGTTTTTACTTTAATTGCAGCCGTCTATTTGGATTCAGTCGCATCATTGATGTTATTTAACCAGTTAACTAAACAACACACCTTTATTTGCAGCCATCTAAATTAGATTCAGTTGCATCATTTTATGTTATTTAACAAGTTAACTCAACAACACCATTAAAGGATATTCTTGTCTCCGACCCCTTTCATTAGCCCTATCCATTTGGTTCTGCAGCTTTCTTGTTTCCCTCACAATAAACTGACACATGAAAGAACTATAAGTGACATAATTAAGCCAGAAAAAGAGGACAGAGCTCACAAATGGTCATCAAAATCTAATAAAGAATCATAACAAAGTCATTTCCAGAACATCAGCGGCATAGCAAATATACATGTGAACACTGAAGAAACACATCAGATGTAAGTGTGTTCACATAGACTAAACAACTTAGGTAGATGAGCATCTGTTAGTTCAAAAAGAATAATTAGCTCATTACAAAATTTTAAAACATTATGATTTCCAACTGTCAGATCCATACAGCTCTGCTACTTACACCTCTCCCATCCCCAGAAAAAATTAATGTAAATATGTAAAAATGCAACTACTGCTGCAAAATGGTAAATAAGTAGAAAAGATTGAACAAAAAGCAATCTCTCCCCCTGCAGACATAATCAAGTAACGAGTTATATAGCAGAAACCGTACAATTAATGAAACAGAAGCAATAGTAGAAGAATCCATGACATCGGAAGAGTTCGCCCTCTTAAGGTATTACAAAAAGAACAAAGTTTACCGAAATTTCATAAACAGTGAGACTATTTTCACAGGTTTGGAGTTTATCAACCACAATAAAATGAATTTCCACTGAAAATTTGGAAAACCAACATCATGAGACAAATATATAGTAATGCATTATGCAAACCAAACAGTGAGGTCATACATCATCTACAATAACCTCACTCAAAGCTTTAGCCATCCGTTCAAGTTCATCCTGTAGATAAAAAGAGTTAGTCAACTGTTTGTAACATACCATAAACTGCATAAATGGAATCTAAGAAAAAGGGCGGAAAAAACTTTCATTGTAAATTATTTGTACAAACCAAAAGGCAATCATGAAAAGTAAAGATTACATAGAAATGCTTGGAAAAAGAAATACAAGGTTGATCATATGCTTGTTCCAGGGTTGAGTCAAAATTTTTCAACATTGAGAATATCATGTATTCCTTTCCGATAGTGAAAGATCTAGTTGCTGGCCAGTACTCGACTAGTCAATTGATTAAAGTTGTATTATGCTACCTGCGGCATCTACTGAATCTTTCACATTTAAGTCATGCAATATTTGGAAATCAATCACTAGGTCATCCTAGTTGCTAATTTAAAGAAAGACGTAGCAGTAGCACTGATGGTAAAATACTACTTCATTACTTCAGCAAAGACATTAGCAATAGAAAGAAAAAGTATTCACCACAACAGAAACAAAGTTTTAGAGCTGTAAATCAGGAACCAGCCTATCCACATGTTTTTTCTTTCAGCACAGTTTTTGTTTATTTAAGTATAGCCGAAATGGAAAGAGCAAGGATGAGAAATTATTTATAAGATTATTTTGTGTAGCAAAAAGTAGTACATGGCCAACTAGCGCCGAAACACATCATTATATAATAACAGGCAACTTTAGGGAGGTAAATATTTATGCGTCCTGAAAGACTCTATTTTCTAAATCCAAGGATACTTGTATGTTTAGTCAAGCTCAGGTGTGGTGTTTAGCTAGTCTAAGCATGTCTATTTAATATGCAATTTCCCTTAGGCATCAAAGTTACAACATTTGAAGGATTACTCACAACAGTAGGCATTTCAATCTGGCCATCTTTGACTTGCTGTATGAGATCTTTACATACAATCTGCAATAGGCAAAGTAAATCTTAGCTCAAAGTGCTTCAGTTGGAAGGAAACCTTGGAAAATAACATGAAATAAGACACATATAATAAGAAATCTCGGCCCTATGGATTAGCATTAACTCCACACATATAAATTAAGTATCTAATGCATTTGCACTGATTCAGGTAATAAGAATGAGTTATATTAGTTCAATTGTAACTTATTTTTGCATTCAAAGAAGAAAAAAAATTTAAAAGGAGGTGTTATAAACTCTTAATTGTCATTGTAGACTCAATAATATTCAATTATTTGCCAACGTATATAGTTTTCCAAATCAAAATTTCAATAAAGCTTTTCCTTCCCACAAGACGTATGACAGAGCAGAAACTCAGAGCTCAAACTAAAATCCAACGCCCATTCAAATGGATCTTCGGCCTGAATATGAAGCTTTAAAATTATTTAAGGCATTTCAAAACTGACCAATGTACGAATCAAACCCTGATCTCTAAGTGGCTTTTTATGCATCACAACAGTTGGCTCATTCCTCTTCTCTTTGAGCCTTGAGTTTTGCATCAATACAAGTCTAATCATGATCATCTAATTAGTTACTTCAAGCTACAAGGTGCTCTCAGTTCTCAACTTGCCCTTAGGAATAATGCATTTAAAGATTATTGCAGTTCCTTGAAAAACTTCATAACCTGCTGCATTTACTATTACATTCATCAACCCCACTGCCTATGTTTATCAAAATCATGCCTTCTTTTGTGGATTTAAAATTCTGGACAGTTTCATTTTTGGTGGCAAGAGAAGGAAAACATCACATGGAAATGAATCCTCCAAAACATGAGATAGAAAACTGATTAAACAGTAATATAGAAGATGACAGCATCGAAGCAAGCAATTCCAAAGTTTATTTGTTTGAGAGGTTACCTCAGAGAAATCAAGGTCAGATACCCTATCAATGGATATATCATTTGGCATACTATTTTTTGCTTGAAGCTTGATAGGAATCCGATCATCATCACCTGAAGTCTTTGTTATCCCTGAAAGCAAACAGCCAAGACTGTCAGAAGACATCATCTGGAATCCATAATGATGCATATAGTTTTTTAAGGAAGATAATCACCATTAAATCAACAAGTTTGAATAACCAGAACAAGAGAACACAATAACAATAACTAAGCATTTATCCCACCATGCCATACAAACCCCTTTTTTTTTTTTTTTTTTTTTTAAATTATAGCAAAAGAGACCTTGTATCTTGGACAAACCTGTCACTTGCACAAGTTGTCGAACAACCTTGTTAGAGCCTGCCTTTTGAGGTAATTCAATCCCAACAAAGGTCCTTTTTACCTTATTCTTGAATGAGTCTGGTTCCATAAGGAGCTTCTCAATTACATTTCTGGTTAGGTATATTAGTTTCACATTTGCTGGAACAAGGGCTGGAACCCTGATTTTGTCATTTATCACCCTCTCATCCTGGGAAGTTCTGCAGAATACAACTTCCTTTTTCGAAATCCCCCAATTTCATCCAAGCTAGGAGTTTTACGCTTCTCTCTACTCTTCAACCCCATCTTGCCTGCTTGGAGGTCATCCAAAGTAACACCATAGTTTTCCTTCATGATCTTATATATTCCTCAATATGATCATATGTAGTAGTACAGTCTACAAGCCTTTGTTTTTGCTGTCCAATATAAAATGTTAATAACAATAGAAGCAATAAATCTCGTTGAAGAACAACATCAATGGATGAGGAAGGTACAAGCAAATATAAAAAATGGCTAAGAAAAGACTAGCACTACCAAAGTTGTCTCCAAAATATAAAATTTTGACTTGCTCCATGGAATTAAATGTTTGAGAGCAAAAACAAATTGGATAGATATCCATGGTTTAATTGTCTGCATGAAACTAGAAATATGTACCGAATTAATCTCCTACATCTTTTTGCTATTCATGACAGGTGATACTCTCATGGTGATATGCGTGACCCAAGTTTTCAAAAATGTGATAAAAAAAATACAGAATTTCAAAATGTCCCCTAAAAGTTAGTATCAAGATTTGGTTTAAACTTTCGTTTGGATTATAATTTTAAAATATTAAAATATATTAAGAATGTAAAAATGTATATTAAAAAAATATGAATGAAAGCTTATAGAAAATAAGGAGAAAAATAAAATTATTATAAAATAAAAATGAGATACAGACCTTGAATCAAGTTTTTAAACATGACCCAAAATACCACTGTTACAATTTCAAAACTGTTAAATATTCTTTAAAATTTACCAAACTAAAGATTGGGGTGGGCCCCAGGGTGGGGAGTCTGACCGTATGAGGTTTTGAAATATATAATTAATAACTGAAATGGCATCTGAAAAAGGCATCCAGGAAAAAAAAAAAAAAAAAAAAAAAAGAACAGGCCAATGAAATTGGTAAGTCAGTTTACGACGTCGACCCAGTTTTGAAGAAAAATTACAACAATAACATATAAACAAAAAAATTCCTGTTTTTGACTAAAGGGTAAAACAATCCACGATTTAAAAAAAAACTCACAAATGATCGCAGAAACGATTTTTTCCACAGTTCAAACTCAAATCCTCTGAATTAATTTCCACGTCTTTTGCGTTTTCCTCCTTTCCCTTTCTCTTCCCCGCTCAACAGTCGGACCAGCTTCTCTACCTCTTCCCCATTTCATTTCCCCTACATAAACATTCACACCCTTTTAAAATAAAAAATTAAAAATCTAATTCAATTATCCTAAAAAAAAATCGACGAAATCTTGGGTTTTTTTGGCACTTAAAATCACCACCAAAAAAACAAAAAAAATGAAATAAAGGAAGCTATAGCACCGCTTAAGCAGAGTAGAATGGCGACAGAAAGAAACTCAGAAAGAGAAAATGAAGGTACGGCAACTCGGAGGTACGGTGGAATTCAAAGCAGAGCTACAGCTAGCAGTGGGTGCAGAAGGGGGTAGAATAGAGCTCTTTTGTCCTTTTTGATGGTTTGCATGGAGTAAAGTTGGGCTCCAGGTGCGGTATTCGTTGATGGGAAACCCAGAGATAGCGACAGAACATAACAGTTAAGAACCCATAATCTGTTACGGAACAAAAAGACAAAAAAGAAGAGAAAGCTATAGATAGGACTGGTCTGACTTCATAGGTTCAGTGTCCTATCGTTCTCTCCAACAAACCAAAAAGGTCTTTTTATTTTGAAGGGAGCAATTATTTGTTCCGATTCGGTTTAGGACCCAAGTTTGATGGTGAAATTCTCCTTTAGTGTTTAAGTTCAAAAGACGAATATATCCTTCATTAATTGATTAAAATAATCACTTCTTATTCATCCTTTCATCTTTTCCCTTAAACCTCAATTTATACGTTTAAGGATATTTCATGTGATGAATTACAAGATATCTCAAAAGTTCTATTCTATAATAATTACATGAGTGAATTAAAGGGGTTAATGGGGGTAGTGGAAAAGATAAGGAAATATGGAGGGACATTCACAAATATTCATAATATTTTTATTTTTTTTTGCTTTTATTCTTTTTTTTATTGTTTCGATTTCTTTTCAATCAGTATAGTCTTTATTATAAAATAGTACATAGTATGAAAAAATATAGTCTTTATTGTAAAAAGTACATAGTAGAAAAACAATACAGTCTTTATTATAAAACGAAAAATAATAAAAACAATACACTCTTTTATTGTAAAACAATGCATAATAGTTATATTTGTAAAACAGTATAGTGTAATATAACAAACAGTGCAGTCTTTATCGAAAAATAGTACATAGTAGTCATATTGTAAATTAATTGTCCCACAAAAATTGGACCAAAAATAAAAAGAAAAAAATAAAAATTAATTCTCATATAATTAAAACCCATATTTTTACTCCATTGTTTTTCAAAAATATGGACGAAAAAAAAATCACATACTGAAAGGTTGATAAAAGAGAATAATAGAAAAAAAAAAAAAGGAGAGAAAGAGATAAAGAATTGGAGGCTGTGAAAGAAGAAAGAGAGAAAAGAAAGCTATGAGAAAAAAGAGGAGATGAGAGAGAAGAAAGAGAAGCTAAAAAAGAAGAGGGCAAAAAAGTAAAAAAATAAAAATTGGGTTCCTTTCGGGAACCCTCAGGACTAGAGTTCTCTATCCAGAATCTATTTCCGTTATTTGAAACAGTTTCCAGGTGTATAGGCGATAATTTAGTCATTGGCGAATTACATTTACCTCCCCAAGGTACGGTTAAATAACAAATAAGCTTATATAATTTAAAATTATAAATATCTCCCTATGATTTGGTCATAATTATGAAATTAATTTATGTTAGTTATGGCTAAGAACAAACACGAACTTTATCCACTAAAATCCATGATCGACTCGGTAAAAGTATTGTTTGAGCTTCTTTATTGAATAAATAAACAAATATGAATGGAATGTTAGACTCGGATAAAATTCAGTTTGAGTTTATTTATTTAATAAACGATCACGGTTTGAGTATCTTAAATATTGGCTTGACTCAGCGCGATATCACCCTTACCGTTAGTGAAAAAAATAAACACAAAACAATTTTTTTTAGATAGTTTAGGAATGTATTTGTAATTTTTAGACCCAATGGACTTATTTATAATTTGACCAACTCCGGAGAGGTAAATGTAATTTTGCCCTTTCATCTGTAAAATTTGTATGGGTCATTTTTCTACTACAAGCAATACTTTTTTTTCTTTTTCTGTACAGATGTTTTTATTCTTAATCGGTAACAACAATTATTCAAAAAATATGATGCATCAAAGGCTATACACCATATTTGTACTCTTTAAATCGATTTTTTTAATTATTTAAAGCCGATTTTTTTTTCTTCAGAAATAGGTCATACATCAGCAGCTAAAATCGATACAGCAGAGGTTATAGGTGATAACTATACTTTAACAACTACAATTTTAATCGCAATATCGAAAATCCAAACATCTTATATTTTTAAGCACTATTTATTTCCTTTAGAAGAATTTAAGCAGTAAAAGTTAGTTTATTGTTTTTTCACTTAATGCTTCACTGAATAATTTTATAAATAATTCAAATCTTATTTCCGAAACTATGACTTTTATTCATATTTATGTAACTATAAATAAAATTATCTTAATAAATTATTATTTTTATTTTTTTTTAAATAGTCAAAGTTGGCGGACGTAGCCTATTCCCTTAATTCGAAAAGAAGAAGTGCTACAACCGGGGGGAATGCATCTATACTCTAATGTAAGGAAATCTTCTAGAATCTAGAAGCACCAACCCCTTCACCTGCCGGGGAAGAGTTCCCATCAGGTAAAGGGATGTCGATCTTGTAGTACTTGTGCTATTGGCCAATGTATCTGCTACCGTATTCCCCTCCCTGTATATGTGCCGCAAAGAGCAATTTCCAATGACTTCCCCAATCTTGAATAAGGTAGCCGTCAAGTTCCAGGGCCCTTTTCCTGATTTGATCGCATGTTCCAATACCTGTGAGTACGTGAAATCCCGATTAGCAACCTAAGAGGGGGAGGGGGTGAATTAGATTATTGGTTAATTAAAAATCTAGTTTAAATCATTTTGAAAGATTCCCTTTTAAAATTCTTTCAACCAAAGTGTGGTGTGTGAGAAGTGTTTTGAAATGTTAAGTGCAAAGTAAATGGAAGACAAAACAAACACAATTTATAGTGGTTCCGATTCCCCTTGAATCCTAATCCTTTACCCAGGTTCTATAACTTGGGATTTTCTAACCCTCTCAAAATGAATTACTTAAAGGTGTAATTCAAACCTTTACAAATGCCAAAATTCTGTAATTCAAACCTTTTCAAATGCCAAAATTCTAACTCTAGAATTTAGGACTTTTCACAATTGCCCGACTTAACTCTACGTTATGTCTTCATAGCAAATGCCTAATCTAACTCTAGACTTAGGACTTCACACAAATGCCTAATCTAACTCCAGATTTAGGACTTTTACAATCTTCTCATTCTCTTCAATCTCCCCCTTTTCTCCTTGCTATCTCTTCAACAAGAGATTAGAACTTTTACAATGTGCCCCAACCAAACACTAGGTTAGGACTTACATAAGGTTTACAAAGAAGTTTTTGCACTAAACAAGTGAGTACTAAAAGAAAAGTATTGAAAATACAAATAGACTATGACAATTTTCTTTTGAAGAATGCAATGCATTAATTTTCTCTCTTCAAATGAGTTTGAATGTTGTAGATGAAGGCAGAACTCAATTTGGCATCCTTGAGCTTGAAATGAGAGGTTTGAGCTATTTATAGAACCTCCATTCTTTCTTTCCAACGGCTAGAAAGTTTGAGCTGAAAACTGAAGCTTCGAAGTTGACCTTCGAGCTCGAGACTTCGGTTTCGATACTTCCTTTTTGAATTTTTCTTTCTAACGGACACTTGGTTTGGCGTGTTGTGTAATAAATATATTTTGGCGCATTCCCTGGTTTCATTATCTTTGACGTCAAGACCCTGTCAATATTCGAGCTCGATACTTCAATTTTGTTTTAGGATTTTCAACCCGAGAGCTTAACTGCTGTCGACTACCTGTCGACTCTGTTGAAGTATATGCTTTCTGGGCGAGCTTCGATGTCGAGGACCAGTCGACACTCGGTATCGACACAATTGTTTTATGGAATTTTGAGTTAATTCTAAACCATAGAGCTCAAGGGGCGTCGAGTGCCTGTCGTGATATTCGACTTCGAGGTTGTCTCGACTTTAAGAGCCTGTCGAGGCTGGGGTTCAAAGCTTTCTGGGCTTACTTTCGAGTTCGAAATCCTGTAGACCCTTAGTGTCAAAATCTCTCTATTTCTACGCTTTTATCTCAAGCAATTGCATTAACATTAATTCCTTCTCATATTTGTTTGATCATCATACAAAATTTTAAGGATTGAGACCCTAGGTCTAACAGTCCGTTTCTATTTCCACCGCTGAACTGCCGACAAGTCATCATACCATATAATAAGGCTAACGCCTCAACATGGAAAGCTGTCATATGACCTAAGAATACACTAGCCGCAAAAAAAACCTCCCCGGTTATAGTCCATATAACTGCTCCAACTCCCGCAAGCCCTGGGTTCCTCAAGGAAGATCCGTCCACAATCAACTTATAGTGAGTACGCTGCGGCCCTTGCCATGCTATTACCTTCGTCACCTCTTTTTCTGATACACCCAATGGGGTAGAACATACCCAATCAAGAATTGCACACTTGAACTACATTGGGGAGGGTGAACCTTAAACAGCTCCCACACGAGTTTTTGAGCCTTGAATTGCACCCGATCCAGTGATTGTTGCTTTCCTCCAAACACTTTCCTACAGTATGATGTCCATAACTCCCAGCAGACAACAACCGGAACAATATCTGTGACTTCTCTAAGAAGAGCCTGAAGATCCTCATTATCCCGGGACCAGAACGAAATTAACAACTCATCTAGTGATGAAACCCCCCCCCCCCCCCCCCTCTAACTCAGCCGTAGGTACCAAACCAGTACCTTTATATCTCCTGGGCCCACTGACAATGGAAAAAAGGTGTTCTCGCCCCCCTCCATGTCGCTGAAGGGATATTTAGAGGCTATCAAAAACCTAATTCGACTCAATGCATCATTTAGTGGGAGAATACGATTCATTAACTGTTAACCGAAAGCGGCCTTCTCCAAAGGCAGTTGAAAAACCTCCATGTCTTTGTAGACGAACTAAGTTATACACGGACCGGACCGAGAAGTCCCCCTGGAGTCTGGCTTCCACACCTGTCGATCCGGAGTTACTAGGAAGTTGAATCGAATTCCTTAATAACCTATAATACTTCAGCCGAAAAGATCAAATCTATCCAAGGCATCAACTCATTTTTTCGTAAGCAGAAGTTGTGCAAGGTGAGTAGGGTTTCCTCAATGTCTGAATCCTCCACCAAGTCTGCTAAAAACCCCTCACCTGACCAATTAATGTACCAGAAAAGTGATCTACTATCCCCTATACTGATGCCCGTATTATCTGCCATAAGGTGTCCGATTTCCTCCATCTGAGTCCAAACCTTAGATGTGCGCACCGAAGGAGTCAGGCCACGCATAAATCTTGCCTAAAGCACTTCTGAATTATGCAATTTTATCCACAGCTTACATGAGAATGCTTTCACCATAGACGTCACTCTCCTGATTCTCAAACCATTTTCCTCAACCGCTGTTGCGATCCACAGCCAGGCCCGCTAATATCATTTTGAAATCCCTTCATTTTCCTCCCAGAAGAATTTTGCAAATATCGATTCAATCTCTTCCATAACACCCTTAGGTGGGACAGAATGCCCAATAGTGTATCGGCATCACAGAAAGAACATGTTTGATAAGCATCAGACGACCCCCTTGCAAAGGAAACTGCTTCTACCATCCTGCCAACTTTTGTTTTAACTTGTTAATATTCGGCTGAAACAAGCTCCTGGCACATCTCCCTTTGAAAATAAGACACCCCAGGTAAGTGAAAGGGAAAACCCCAGGCCTCATCCCTGTAAGAGCCCGAAAGACGGGCTCACGATCAGACATCTTGCGCAGCAAGAAAAAAGTAGACTTCGGCAAACTCACCTTCCGGCTCGTTGCCCCCTCATACACTTCTAGAAAATCCATAAAGCCCTTGAAAGAATCGCGCTCCTCATACACTTCTAGAAAACTAATAAGTCATTGGCAAAGCATAAATACGTTACCCTAGGGACCCCACTCGGCGTTGTGTATGGCCGCATACGCCCCCTACGACCCAAGCATTATCCCTCGAGAGAAAGCTTCCCCAACTAGGATGAAAAGATACGGCAAGAGTGGATTCCCCTGCTTAATCCCTCCCAACGCTTGGAAGAACCCAATCAGTTGCCCATTGATTAAGACAAAAAAACCATGCAGCTCGCAGATTCCCGAGCACCAGTTCTGAAAACCTTAACTTGCGCAACAAGGCTAGCAAGACACTACTACAAAAAGGGATTTTAATTGCGGTTTTTAAGGGCTTTTAACGGCGGTTATTGGCCTTTTTGAACCGTAGAAAGTCTACACTTTCTACTGCGGTTCAATTGAACCGCCGTAGAAAGTCTACACTTTTTACACCCGAACAGCATTAAAAGCATTAAAAATCTGCTGCTAAAACTTCAAATTTAATACAAATATCACCAATATACAAATTTAAATCGCTTTTATAATACAGGGGCATAATATCACCAAATATCACCAATGTACAACTATAATATGAACAAGTTTAATTAGTATTCTTCAACTACGGCTAATGCTCCAAAATATAACTAGCGCATAATTTTCGCACTGCATCTATATCCACATTGCTTATTGGAGTGCGGTCGAGCTTGAAGTGCTGCAACAGAGTTTTTGAAATTAAAAAGTATCCGAGTAGCAAAATGAAATACAGTCAATTAAGTAAGTTATGAGAAATATATATTTACCTTTTCAAGTGCCAATGTGGATGATTTCATTGCTATTTGGTACATGTAGTGTATTACATAGTACCCATACTCCCAATTGTTCGTTTGCTTTTTATGCTAATGAATTAATATATACGAGTTAGAAGATCATACAATTAATTGTATACAACACAACGTTGAGTAAAAAATTTAATATTCATAACTTAATATTCATAACTTCATTCATATTAATCTAATTAATTAAATAACTAGGACTCACTAATTGCTATTGATCGAAAAGGCAATTGCATGCATATATTAACTAACCTACAGTACTGGACTCACGGATTGCATGCATAAATCAAATACCTCAATAAATAACGTGACTAACTAATAAATTAATTGACTAACACTACTAACTTAGGCTACTAGACTCACGGATTTAATTAAAACAACTAATTGTATACAATTAATTGTATACCACACAACGTTGAGTAAAAAATTTAATAAGAACCAATTTTACCTTAACTACTATCCACGAAGGTTGCATATGCATATTTCTGGGCAATCCTAAGAAAGCTTGATAGTTAAACATCACCCTATAAAAATGAAAGCGGAACGAAAATAATTAGCAACATATGTATATACATATGATTGGCATTAGAAATTATATAGGCATTCTAGCAGTTGTTAATATATATAACTCACTCGTCTATAAGCACAACCGCCTCCTCTTTCTGTGGATTTTGTAAAGAATCCAGCCAGTAGACAACCTTTTCTATTGGTCTAATGACTATTAGCATCCAATGTTCACTGCAAACGAAAAATTTAATGACGTCAGATCTTTAAATCAGTGTTTCTTAAATATTAGAGAAGCGCTTACAGTGTCACTTACCCCTGAAGATAAGGCATCAGATAAATTTCTTTATTCCGATCCTTCAAGTTGCACGCAATGTAGTGTATCCTATCTTCATACGTATTTCCTATGGGTGTGACATGATCAGCCGAGAGGAAACCTATCCCCTTTCCCATTTCTCATACTAACTCAACTCATGTAAAACTCTAAAGAATTTACAAAAAGGGCTTCATTGGTTAGTCTAGGCACATGGAATGCATACTATATATAAATAATCAGAAATAGGTTAAAAATTAAGTGGAAACTCACTCTGGTGAACAACTGCATCAAACAGTTTGAGACCTGGCTTTCTCTGGTCAATAATTCTGCGACATCCTCTCGATCCATTGCAATAGGGTGCGCTACACCTATGGCTTCTCTTGTCATTTGAAAGAATAAGCCATTGAAGTCTGAATCTTTCTCCATTCGTAGCTGTAACTCTTGCAATGGATCAGATGTCGATGAGGATGACATCTCAGTCGGAACCGTCGCCGAAGGAGATGTCTTGTCATCCATAGAATTCATCCGGCCTTTTTTCTTTTGGGCACTTTTATCCACCTAACATCATTTGAAATAACATTAAATATACAAAACGGTATTAAGTAATTCAGAAATAAATGAAAGAATATACCTGTGTTACCGGATCCGGCTGAATAATTTCAATCAACTCTATAGGCCATTCCACGAAAAAGGATCTGGCCATTCCCACTGTTGCAGCCTCTTCCTCAGGAAATGGTAGCGGGGAAAAGTCATCATAAGAAATTTTAATTGTGACCCTCGCGCAACCATTCCTAACCGCGCGACCGTGGTGCTTTTTTTGCTTATAAATATTTCCCTTGGCCACAAGCTTACGCCGCTTTTGCGTATCCTCAGATATGAACAGGTCGCATTCACACCCGTCCTGAGATAATAGGCAAGCGAATGAACATTAATCAACTATTAAGTCTAACTTAACAAAGCAAGTGTAATCATGAAACCAAATTCAAGCGTCTTTAATTAGAAGTGACAATATGAAAGAAGTATCTGCTGACTGGTCACTGGCGTGTGGAAGAACACTGTAATAATGGGAAAAAAAATTGAAGAAGAAAGTTGCCGTCTAAACAAGTATTCACTTGAAACCAATCCAAGGAATTATTCAAAGCCTAAAAAATGTTCTATACATCAAGATATATCTTAGGGTTATGAGTTTCAAGCCTCCTAAAATACCTGTTTAGAATTCTTAAAGATGAAGCTCCTAAAAATCCAAAATCTGCCACATTTTGATTTTTCAGCTATAATTTCCTACAGAAAGCTCTAAAAATTATGAAACCAATTGGAAATGAAACTAGATCCTAGGGGAGTTCATATAGATCTTACTCATGATCAGATATGGTCGGAGTTGGGATTTATGAGCAAATCTTTCGGACTGTTCTGTTCATGGAAGATGAAGGCTTAGGCTCATAGTTGCCTTCGGTTTTTGGAGGATAAATCCCTACAGAAAAATCTAAAAATTATGAAACCAGTTGGAAATGAAACTAGACTCCTAGGGGAGTTCATATAGATCTTACTCATGATCAGATATGGTCGGAGTTGGGATTTATGAGCAAATCTTTCGGACTGTTCTGTTTATGAGTTGGCTCCTCCCTTGTTTTTCTCTTCTCTCACCCGAGACTCTCTTCTCCCTTTTCTCTCTTATCCTTTCTCTTTTATTTCCTTTTGAAGGTGATGAGTGTGTCATATGCATGCACTAAATTTAATTTAGTTTTAAAAATACCACGTTTATTCTATGAAAATATACATATTAATTTTATGTACCTTGTATTCGCCTAAAGCACCCCCGTCAGAGGCTTTGACCAGTCCGTAGGTGAAACATATATCATCTCCAACTCGGGCAAACTTGTAGGGATCAGAGGAGAACAGGGCACACGGGGAAACAGGGACCGCTCCGGAGGTCTCTGGGTGCAAGCTCTCAGCTTTGGCATTATTGATGACAGTGGCTTTTAATGTATCATAGTCGGTTCCCATCTTACCACATATAAACCCAACCATCATCTTCAGATGTGTCTGACATTCATCGAGTTGGGCAGTGGTTTTCTGAAGCTGTCGCTTAGTTAAATCAAGTTCATCTTTAAGCGACGGCCTTGTTTTCTGTGGGAAAACCTCTGTGATACGTGCCCTGGTAGAATGGCCGCGATAATGACCGGGGTGATCGGGCTTTCCCGTTGCAATGACAAGAATGTCATTCCTACCCTCTACAACGATCTCCCCTTGGGACTCGCGGGAACATAGATTTTCCTAACATTTTGACAAATATAGGAAATGTAAATAGATCAATTATATATAATTTTAAATATATGTGTAGCTTAAAGAAATGAAACATAAGAAAATGTATGGTGCAAAACTTACAATTTCCATCCCAACACGACCAGCCTCTGGCGTGAAGTATTCCCCTTTTTTGTTGGTGTGAGCCTGTCTCCAAAGTAGATGACGGCCCGGCCCTGAATAAGAATCTTCGCCTTCTTCTTCAGACTGACCGTCCTCTGAAGGCTTCTTCCCGAATGCAATCACCGCCTCGTCATGCAACTGCTTCTTCAGCAGTAGGTAGCTACCGCGAGATAAATTATGGTAGAAAGCATTTAAAGTGGCATTCTTTTGCGCTTTTCCACGAATTGCCTAGAGAAAAATATAATGAAAAAATATTATCCATAAAAGATCATGCAATTTCAAATATCCAAAAAGAATAATGAAATCAATTTAAAAAAATATACATGCCATTCTTCTGTCTCGCGGCTAGCCTTGAACTTAATCCATGTCTCCCTAGAGAGATATTTATATTCCAAGCATGGGTCAATACCCTTCAAGTCACCATGTATATATCTCCCTAAAAAGGATTTCCAATCTTTCCACCGTTTACCGGCATAAGAAATCCACTTTGTTTCGAGTTCTTCAGTTGACTCAAAAACAAATAATGCCTACAGTAAAAATTAGAAGTAAAAATTTAGGTAAATTTGGGTTCATTTGTATGAAAGAAGAAACAAACAATGCATTATAATTAAAGGAATACCCGTATTTCCATCCACACTCTCTTCTTGATCTCTTCGGGAACTTTGGGCCATGATTCATATTCCACTATGTCCACTTTGCTCCAGGCCGTATATGCCACAAAGGTAATCCACTTTGCATGATACTTTTTAGGCTCGAGCTCGGAATCAAAAGAAATGTCAAGAGTTTTCCCCTTGGTACGCATTTCCAATAGATCATTGCAATTTGTAGGTCCTCTACCTCTTCTAGATCTAGTAGAAGAACCATCTCCATTGCCATCACTATGCTCCTCATTTTGTTTTCTTTTAGGGGCCATTGAAGTTACCTTAAACTTCATGTACATAGAAAGAGAATTCAATATAACATATATGCAATTAAAGAAAAGCTTTAATGTCAAATATAAGAATGCTTGTAATGTGAAAAAAAAATATAGCAATAGAAATACTTTGTGATTTCGCAATGAAGAAGCTTTACATTGATGCAAAGATAGCCTCACATTCAATATATTAATTGCATTCATGACATTAAACCAAGGGAGGTACACACCTTCACCTCAACCACAAAGCATTACCTCCTTTCCACTAAAGAAGCAACCATACATCGCAAAAGATAAAACATTTAACGAGAAGTGATATTTCAAACTCTACATTCATGAAAAAAAATCCCCTGCATCAAGGAGAACCCTCACAAAGCATATTTCACGCTTTTGAAACAAAGATAAGGGAAAGCTAAGAGGAGATAGTGATATTTGCAATACACAATTACCATTATCCAAATTAAACCAAATGAGGGCCAAAAAGGTGGACTTATAAAGGGTACCATTGATAAAGTACTTTACATTTCACAACCAATAACTAATGAGAACAATCATTAATTTCTACTAAAGGAATAAAACCAAAATTTAGTGAGGAAGGTCTAAGCTTCAAGGGTTAGTACTTCACTCCTAAAAAATACTCTTCTTCCCTAAAGGTACTTAGTGCTTGTGCAATAAAAAATGCTTCACATTCATGCAAAGATTTCTTTACTTTCAACATATATGGGGCTTTGAAGACATTGAAACAAGGGATCCCTAAAGAAAGAACCCTATGAAGATTAAATTTCACAAAGTGGAATCAACAACAAAGCATTGTCCTCATTATCACTAAAGGAGGAACACTAAATCGAATAAGAACCGAAATCAAACACCAATGTTCTAAAATTAATCAAGCAAAACCGAAATAAACATTTGAGTTTCTCATATTCATACACTAAAACCCGAATTTCAAAGGGTACCTAATGGAACATTAATCAAAACCCTAGGTTCTCAACTTATGTAGGACAAAACACTCAATTCAACAACCAACCAATGCAACAAACAATCAATAAATCCAAAAGCATTCCAATCATTCATCACAAGGATTAAAACCGAAATCAACCATAAATATCAACCCAAAAACCCTAGTGCAATGGGAAGCATTTACAAAATGTAAGGTCACATTGCAAAAATTTTAAAATGGAAGCATAGAAGGTGGAACCTTTTGTGTGCACTCCTACAACCAAGCCCGAACTATAGTAGGGGGGAAATGGAGAAATGCAAGCCGGGAAAGTGAAGCATAGACCAAGGATCGGCTGCGATGATCGGCTGCGATGGTGCCCTTGCTGCAGCCGATGGTAGCGCGGGAGAGTGGCCGAGCTCGCCGGCGACGGGAGAAGGCGCGAAGAAGACGAACAGCTGCGGGAGAGAGGTTCGGGAAACAGGGGAAATGCAGGGGAAAAAAGGGGAGAAGAGGGGAAGAGAATGAGGGAGGAAAGGAAGTTCAAAAAATTTGAACTTTAATTTTGGACCGGCTCGTCGGTTCAACGACGGTTCAACCGCGAACCGCCGTTGAACCAACTTTCAACGGCGGTTCACTCGTGAACCGCAGTGGATTCTTCTTTCAACGGCGGTTCGCGGTTGAACCGCCGTTGAAAGGTGTCCTCGTTTTTCTCTCGTTTAGCATAGGGGAAAAAAATTGGAGCCAATTCCCGCGCGCGGCATATTTTAATATTAAATTTGTTTTTTTCCATTTTCAAAAAACTAAGCCCACAATTTTGTAAATATAATAATACATACCCAGATTGTGTATATTTATTAATTATGTACACAATCTCGACTTTTATGAACCATTTTGTAATTAAATTTCAAAATTTCCATTGAACCATATATTTGCATTTAAATTTCCCGTGCTATTACACAATAATTATAGGTCAAAGATAAAAATTAATAAATTTCGTAAATGTACATGTAAGAGTCGATAAAGTAATAAGCTTCATTATCTTCCCTAAAATTTCTACTTTTTCGACTTGGGCGAACGGGATAAAAAACTCAAATCCACAAATGCATTAGGTACGTATAGTAATATAAAAATTAATTAATATTAGTTAAGTGGCCGAAAAAAAATAAAATAGTTACTGGATTTCATTACCTTACATACATCTATATATATATAAACATATATATATATATATAAACATCTTCCTCTTTTCTCCTTTCCCCTCTTGCACATCATCCAACTCTCTCCTCTCTGCTCTCGATCTCTTATAAATTTCCACTACATATAAATAAAATGTTTTCATTCGAAGAATTGAAGACTTGAAGACAACTTTTATAATTAAGTCTTATATATATATATATATATATATAAAACGTATTTTGAAAAAAATGGAGGTTTACGTGAAAACTCTGACGGGGAAGACCATCATCCTCGAGGTCGAATCCTGCGACCCAATTGAGAATGTCAAGGCGAAAATCCAGGAAAAGGGTGGCGCTTCACTCTCTATTTCAATCTTAAGCGTCACCGCGGTTATTTATGAAAATTGGGAAAAAAAACTTAATAGGGAGTAGGGTTTAGGGTTTGGGAGTAGGGTTTAGGGTTAGAAATGATATAAAATAGAAAATTCATGCGTAGCGCGGGAATTGGCTCCAAACTACTTTTCTACGGCGTTCAACGGAGAACCGCCATAGAAATACTTACTTTCTACGGCGGTTCAAACATGAACCGCCGTAGAAAGTTTGTTTCTTTCTACGGCGGTTCAAACGAACCGCCGTAGAAGTTTGGTTTCTACAACACGGCGGTTCGGTTGATAGAAAAATAGTTTTTTGAGCCAATTCCCGCGCTACGTACGCATGAATTTTCTATTTTTATACAAATTCAAAATACGTTATATATATATATATATATATATAAGAATTAATTATAAAAGTTGTCTTAAAGTCTTCAATTCTTCAAATGAAAACATTTTATTTATGTAGTGAAAATTTACAAGAGATCGAGAGCAGAGAGGAAAGAGTTGGATGATGTGCATCAAGAGGGGAAAGGAGAAAAGAGAAAGATGTTTATATATATATATATATATGTATAAACATATATATATATATGTTTATATATGTATATAAGGTAATGAAATTCAGTAACTATTTAATTTTTTTGAGGCCACTTAACAAATATTAATTAATTTTTATATTACTATACGTACCTAATGCATTTGTGGATTTGATTATTTTATCCCGTTCGCCCAAGTCGAAAAAGTAGAAATTTTAGGGAAGATAATGAAGCTTATTACTTTATCGACTCTTACATGTATATTTACGAATTTATTAATTTTTATCTTTGACCTATAATTATTGTACGTGTAGTAGCACGCGAAATTTAATGCAAATATATGGTTCAATGGAAAATTTGAAATTTAATTATGAAAGTTCATAAAAGTCGAGATTGTGTACATAATTAATAAATATACACAATCTGGGTATGTATTATTATATTTACAAAATTTTGGGCTAGTTTTTTAAAATGGAAAAAAAAATTTAATATTAAAATATGCCCGCACGGGAATTGGCTCCAATTTTTTTCCCCTATGTTAAACCGAGAAAAATGAGGAGACCATTCAACGGCGGTTCAACAGCGAACCGCCGTTGAAACAACGAGCCGGTCGAAGTTCAAATCAAATTTGAACTTAGACATTTTCCTTTCATTTTCCCCAAGTCTCTTCCCCTTCTTCTCCCCTTTTTTCCCCTGCTTCTCCCCTGTTTCCCCTCCCTTCAACCGCGGCTGTTCGGTCCATTCTCCTCCTCTCCCGTCGCCGGCGCAACCGAGCCACCTTCTAGTTTTTTCAAGTTCATATAAAATATATTTTAATAATCAATTTGCAAAATAATAAAGCATTATTAATCGATAAACGAATAATTAATTCATTTATCGGTCAATACCCTACCTCGCTAAATGAATTTCTTTTTTCCGAGGCACCGACAAGTAATTTATGAAGAGTTAAATATAAAATCAAAACAAAATGAACTACGTATAGCTTCCCCTGTAAATTTTACCAAAAGTACTACTCCTTGAAAAAAAAATAAATAATACATGAAACATTTATTCATAAATGAAAAACAAGGAAATCAATTTGCCGGAAAATTTGACAAAGTCTCCCCTATAAATGTAACATACTCCCTGTCAATGATATGCACATACTTAAATACTTCACTAAAATTCCAACTATTTCAAATAATACGGAATTCAGTTTCAAATCAATTCAGACAAAATCTCCCCTGCTTGTTTTTTACCAAAACACAAGTGCATCATAACATCAACACAGAAGCTTCACACAATTTCCAACAATAACATATTCATTTATAAACAGTTCCGAATATGAAGTCCCTGGAAATTTTGTCCCTTGATTGCACGGCTTCATCCGAGTTGTGACCTGTTTCAATCAGACAGTACGAAGGATAAAAATAAATGTTGTTCTATCTTCCTCATCTGCTCTCGGTTCAGGTAACCCACTAGAGAAAGGGCCAGCCTCATGAAGCCCTTCTTCTGTATCAATCCCTTCCACTCCGTGATGTTGTTTACCATGAAGAACAACAGACCAATGTTCGTCGCAAGGATCGGTGATATAAAAAACTTGTTTCGCCTGCGATGCAAGTATAAATGGTTCCCCCTTGAAACCCTCCCGATTAAGGTTCACCAAGGTAAAACCTAATGGATCATCAGTTCGAACCCCACTATTGTTATCAACCCATTTGCAGCGAAATACAGCTACTCTGAAACAAACATAGTCAAGCTCCCAAATATCTTCGATCACCCCGTAATATGCCATGTTTGCATACAATGAATTTTTATCCTTCCTGCTAGAAACATGTAAAGCCTCTGAGATTAATGTAACACAACTGTTTTGTGCCGTACTCTTCTCATCTTGTCTCTTAGTAGCAAATGAATATCCATTTATTTCATAGCATGAAAATGCTCGTACCGCAGGGCTGGGCCTAAACGCCAACCATTTCAATGTCTCCGAAACGTCTTTACCCAGGACAGCATTACCAAACCAATAAACAAATGTCCGAATATGTTCATTGAGCACACGTTGATCCGTCCAAGCAGGATAAGACGTTCTTATTGAACGGATATGGTCTGTCACATAGGGTGCAACTTCTTCAGAATTGCGCAGTATGTAGAGATGCGCCTTCATCAATTCAACATTAGGCAGCAAAAACATTTTTCCTCCCCTTGTGCCCATACCTGTAATCCTCCCATCGTGCCGATTCTTAGATATTCCAATGGATGCGGTATCGGCCAAGTACTCAGTGCAAAACTCAATTACCTCCTCAGCTATATAACCTTCAACAATACTAGCATCAGGACGATAACGATTCTTAACATACCCCTTAAATACTTTCATATATCGCTCGAATGGGTACATCCATCGCAAATGAACAGGCCCGCAGATTTTTATCTCTCTAACCAAATGAATCACCAAATGCACCATAATATCAAAAAAGGCGGGTGGAAAATACATTTCTAATTGACAAAGGACAACAGTTATTTCATCTTGTAACTGATCAAGTCTTTCGCGGGCGATAACCTTGCTACATATAGCATTGAAGAAAAAACAAAGTCTTGTTATACTAGACTTAACATGCTTGGGCAGTATCGAGCGAATAGCTACAGGCAACAATTGTTGCATTAAGGCATGGCAATCATGAGACTTCAAACCAACCAGTTTTAAATCTTTCATGGAAACAAGTCTGCTTACATTTGAAGAATATCTGGATGGAACTTTGATGCTACGCAAACTTGAACACAGTTGTTTTTTCTCTTTTCTGGACAAAGTGTGACAGGCAGGGGGTAGATATGTGCGTTGTCCTCGAGCTACCGGTGCTAAATTTGCTCTTATGTTCATATCAACCATATCAAGTATCGCGTTATAACCATCCTTAGTTTTACCAGGGATGTTCAAGAGCGTACCTAACAGGCTTTCACAAATATTTTTCTCAATATGCATAACGTCGAGACAATGTCTGACTTCCAAGTTCTCCCAGTATGAAAGTTCAAAAAATATGGATTTTTTCTTCCAACAACCTGTATCATTATTGCCGGACTCCGAAGTTTTACCAAACTCCACATTAATGTCCGTCACACGAGCTTTCACCTCTGGCTCGCTCAAGGGTTCTGGAGCTTTTCTGAACTCTTGAAATCCATTGAATGCTCTTTTCATACGGCGATACGGATGAGTCTCGGGAAGAAATCTGCGATGCCCAAGGTATACTGTCTTTCTCCTATGTACAAGCTGACAAAAATCTGTACTCTGCTCACATATTAGACATGCTTTATGCCCTTTAACAGAGTACCCAGACAAGTTTCCATAAGCAGGAAAATCATTAATTGTACAGAACAACATGGCACGTAATGTGAACATTTCTTCACGGTATGCATCAAACACAGGTGCGCCTTCATCCCATAACTTTTTCAAGTCTTCAATAAGAGGAGCAAGATACACATCGATGTCATTTCCTGGTTGCCGTGGGCCTGAAATCATTAGAGACATAAGTATGTACTTGCGCTTCATACACAAGTAAGGCGGCAAATTGTAAATAACCAACATCACCGGCCATAAGCTATGTGTGCTACTCAGACTGCCAAACGGGTTCATTTCATCAGTACACAAACCAAGCCTCAAATTTCTGGCTTCTCCCCCAAAAGAAGGATACATTGAATCAATTTTTTTCCACTGATCTGAGTCTGATGTATGCATTATCACCTTGTCATCATCACTGGGAATACACCGATCTGAATGCCATGTCATTAGTTTTGCATCTTTTTCATTAGCGAACAACCGTTTAAATCTCGATATTATAGGAAGATACCACAGAACCTTAGCCGGCGACCCCTTCTTTTGCGCATCAGAACTGTCTTCAACCTTATCACACAGCTGCTTGTTTTTGTATCGTGGAGTTTTACACTTAGGACAAAGCAATAAATCCTTATACTCATTCCTGTAGAGGACGCAATCATTTGGACAAGCGTGGATCTTCTTATACTCCATACCCATTGGACACAATATTTTTTTCGCCTCGTAAATTCGATCTGGAAGTTCATTATCTTCTGGGAGCATATCTTTCAATACCCTCAATAAGGCTGTAAAACTAGTATCTGACCACCCATTTGCCGCTATCAAATTAAACAACTTCAAAACACTAGACAATCGTGTATATTTAGTGCAACCCTTGTATAGAGGCTTCTCATTGTCACCCAAAATGGAAGCAAGAACTTCCGGTTTATCAGCAAAATCCTCGGCCACATCCTCAATCATGGCATCTAATCGATCTCTAGTAATCGCATCATCTCCTTTTGCATGAGATTTTCTTTGCTCAGGTAAACCATCAATACTTTCACCATGCCAAATCCACAATTTATAAGAAGGATCAAATCCGTGCCGATATAAATGGAATCTTATTGTATCTGAGTTATCAAACCGCGCACCATTTTTACAAGCTTTGCACGGACAATGGACGTACTTTGTATTCTTATAAGCGAATTGAATGAAATTCTCAACTTCTTTCGCATAAGAATCGGAGGTCCGATCACCATACAACAAGATATTTCGATCCATGTGTAACTAACACCTTGAAATAATTGAAAATACCAAATAATAATTCAACAAACAATGTACAATTAAAGTATCAAGTTGCATGCTTGTCTTAGCACATGTCATACTAATGTTACTCATATAATCAAAACTACTATAATACCTCAATGATGAAAAATAATGTATAAACAACACATGCGCAATAGACATAATCAAATGAAGAAGAACCATAAGTTTTTCATTTATGCATTTCGTCAAACACATGAAATGCATAAAAAAATAATACACACTCTAAGTAGTGCAAATTATATGAACATCCTCCATTAAAAATCAAACACTATAAATCAAATCACATAACCAAGAAACTACATAGTATAACTAAATAGGGTTCCACAATACTAAGGTTCACCATATACATGGAATATATGCAACTTTAATTTTCAGCCCTCTACCATAAATAAAAATAAATTCTATAGGATGACATATATAAAGTACAAGCATAAGCAATTACTGAGAAATTTTAGAAGTTTCTAACCTTAAGGTGATAAATTTTAGCTCCAAATGACGATTCTTTACATCAAACATGCAAAACCGTAGTAGAAATTTGGAGAGGAACACTTTCGGTTGCGATATGGAGATACACGTTGTTATTTAGGGTTAAATACGTCAATACAACGGCGGTACAAATTAAACCGCCGTAGAAAGGACCTTCTACGGCGGTTTTAAAATAAACAGCCGTAGAAGGGGACTTTCTACGGCGGTTGGGACAAACCGCCGTAGAAAGGGGGCTTTCTACGACGGTTGGA
This sequence comes from Leptodermis oblonga, assembly GCA_016801395.1. Lineage (NCBI taxonomy): Eukaryota > Viridiplantae > Streptophyta > Magnoliopsida > Gentianales > Rubiaceae > Leptodermis > Leptodermis oblonga. The sequence continues at coordinate 20,014,026 of CM028760.1, forward strand.
AGGTAATCGCCGTAGAAAGTGTGGACTTTCTACGGCGGTTACCTTCCAACCGCCGTAGAAAGTGAACTTTCTACGGCGGTTGCATTCCAACCACCGTAGAAAGCCCGCTTTCTACGGCGGTTGGTCCCAACCGCCGTAGAAAGTACCTTTCTACGGCGGTTTATTTTAAAACCGCCGTAGAAAGTCCCGTTCTACGGCGGTTCATTTTTAGACCGCCGTAGAAAGTCCGTATTTCTTTTATAACTGCGGTTTTCTATTTTCCGCCGTTAATCCGCAGCCGTTAAAGCTCCATTTTGTAGTAGTGAGAATTCCCACATACACACGATCGAAAGCCTTCATCGTATCCAACTTGTAAAACACGTTCCCAGCCTTGCACTTCCTGTCCACACAACTTGCCAGTTCCTGTGCGAGCAGAACATTATCCGTGTTTCTCAGCCTGGCAGAAAAGTAGACTGCTCTGGCGATATTAGAGTAGACATAGTTGGCTTCAAACGAGCAAAGAGGACCTTAGTAAAGACCTTATTAAGAAAGTTGCATAAGCTAATAGGGTGGTAATCCGCAAAAGTCCCGGGCGTGTCCTTTTTAGCCAGCAATGCTATCCAGGTACTAGCGATAGCTCTTGGCACGGGAACCCCTGCCATAAATTCCTCAACTGCCATTCTGAGATCCTCACGAATAATATCCCAAGCAAATATGAAGAAACTCCCCGGGTAACCATCACTCCCAGGGGCACTATTGGGATCTAGTTCCCAAACCAACACTTTTAATTCTTCTATTCCCACCCCAACGGTCAGCACAAAAGGTTATCCATTAGGCAAGGCACATGCCCTAATAATTCCTCCATCGAGTCCCTATCCTCAGCCACCCCCTTGAATAATTCTTCAGAAAACCAAGCCCCCTTCTGACCAATGGATTCCTGATCATTTAATTCCTGGCCTGTAGGTGTTCGAATGTGGAAGATTCCTGCCTGTAATACCTAATTCCTCAAAGTGCAGTGAAAGTACTTAGTGTTCTGCTCTTCTTCCTTAAGCCACCTGATCCAAGACTTTTGACGCCAAAACGTTTCCTCCTCTAGAAGCCGCTAGGCAAGTGCCGCCTCTCCACGGTGCAGGTCAATGAGTCCTACTTCTATACCGCTTGCATCATAATGTTCTGCAGTCGCTCCACCTCCTCTTCTGCCTCCTTGACATTGGAGAAGACTTTACCGAACACAGATTTATTCCATTCCTTTAAGTCCTGTTTTAGCCACCGCAATTTAAGAGAGAAGCACAACATGTCGAACCCATGAATATCCGGCCCCCAACTATCCTGAATAACCTTAAGAAATCCAGGGCGCTTCTCCCATATGCACGGGTAGCGAAAAGATTTTTTTACTGAAGGCATTGATGATGGTGGTGTGAGGAGCAAAGGCGCGTGATCTGAAGTCGCCCTACTAAGCACTTTTATCGCAAACCCCTGGAAGTCTTAAATCCATCCCTGATTCACTAAACCTCTATCGAACTTGTTCTGAACCCTAACCCTCCGCCCCCCGTGTTCCGGTAACTCGACCATGTGAATTTTGAACTGGTAGTCACAACTTCCACCAACCCTGCTGCGCTAATGAAATCTGAAAAGCTAACAATTGTTTCGTAATCAACAATAAGTTGAAACCATAATCAATAGTGCAAAAGACCCAAATCTTACCAGCAGTCGATGAAAAAGCAGCGAGGTATCCCAAACCCACCCTGAACTCCTCCAAGCTATCCGATGCAACCATAGGCTCGAGCACTACTGGTAACGTAATATTGTATTCCTTCTTCATTGATTTCAATCTTCTTAAAGAGGTGTTCGATCTTATACCCCTGACATTCCATACAAGCCACGTTATATGGACACATTTGATGTAGAAGTTATTTTCATATTTTTTATTTGCATACCACATATTTTATTTCCTTTCATTTTATTTATATTTATTTAAATATAAATACCTCATTTGAATAAATAATTATTTTAAAATTTAAAATTAGCATAGTACATAATATTCTTCTATCATATTGTTGTTTAATAAAATGTAATTATTTAAATTTTTTATTCTACTTATATCTTATAAAATTATTGATAATTTATTTTACATAATTTTGCAAACATCATTTAATAATATATTTTAAATTTTATATTGACATTATATTGTAAACTTAATATACTTTTGTGTATTTATTAAAAATTAATATAGGGATAAAATTGAACATTTTAAATATTTCTGCATTCAAATGAGCGTACTTATCAAACATGAATAACTAATTAAACATCATCATTTAAAGGTTGAAAAATGAATTTTCAACATTAGGATATAAGCTACTTAATCAATCAACATTAGGGTTTCAATATTATGGTTTCAACATTATGGTTTCAGCATTATGCAATCAGATATAAGCATTAATTTTTATCAAACGGACCCTTAGATACAAAATGATCGATTTAGTTCTTACCGCCATCAATTGGTTGATATTCATTATCATAAGTTTCAATTCTAATGATTTTATCAATAGCTCATTTTCTATATTTAAACCATTGCTTCTTTTTTATCTTTTTCTACACGCTTCTCAAATCCGCATTGATATTTTCTAAGGAGGATACTCAAAACCACATAAATTTCAGACACATAAACACTAACCATATATTTTGATCTATATATATATACAGCAAATAAATACTTTGAGCTAATCCATCTCTAACATCTATATTTTATATTAGCATAGCCAACTTATATCATATTATAACAACAATGAAAAAAAAAATAAAGAAAAGAAAAACATGGTGATAGCGGTTGATCTTACAAAGTGTAGTGTGTTTGATGTGTTTTGTAATGAGTAAAGCAAATCAAAGAGGAGACAAAACACAAACGATTTATAGTGGTTCGTATTCTCCTTGATTCCTAATCCACTACCCAAGTTCTACAACTTGGAATTTTTTAACCCACTCACTTGAATGACTTAAATGTGGAATTCAAACCCTTATAATTGCCCAAATTCTAACTCTATAATTTAAAATTTTTCACACAAGCCCAACTTAGCTCTAAGTTGGGATTTCATACACAAAATGCTTAATCTAACTATAAACTTAGTACTCACAGAAATGCCTAATCTAACTCTAAACTTATGACTTCACACAAATGCCTGATCTAACTCTAGACTTAGGACTTTTACAACTCTCCTCCTTCTCTTCTTACTCCCCTTTCTCCTTGCCAAAATCAATCTCTTGAGCTTATAACTACTTACACTTTACACAAAAAGTTGCACAAAATTTGCGCTACAATTTTAGAAAAAAAAAAAAAAAAAAGTTGGACATAAAGTCTCTTTCTTAATAGCAAGTTCTAATCACTCAATCTATGATGAAAATGTGTATCTAATGGATGTGGAATGATAGCCCTTCAATTCTGCTTGCTTAATCTTCAATGAGCAGATTGCGAGGCTTTATATATAGATCCAAATAACACTAACGGCTCTCTAACGGAATATGAAAAAAGAGTTATTCTGACGATAGATCTGTTATAACCTTTAGAAAGGCCAATTATCACAGATGATTTTGAATCATAATATTCCATAAAAACTTCACTGATTGGTTATTGCTGCATAGGCTGTTGCCGACGCTATAAGTTTAACCAAACCACTAATCGACTATTCGAGATGAACATTCGAAATCGTTCCTCTCTTCGTGTATTGACCAGTAGTTAAACTTTTGGAAAATCTTCGGCTCGGGTATAACTGCTCGGCCATCGGATACTTCCAGTTTTCTTGCAAATATGAAATTCCAAAGTTTTGAAAAATCAGTCATTGTCGATGTTCTCAATTTCGGCAATTTCTCAAAAACATCTTTTGCAAATCATTAGTACCCCTCATATGTTTGTTAATACATCATTAAAATTATCACTAGACCATAGGTCTAACAATCTCTCCCCTTTGGATGATTACAAAAAAATGATGTGATTTTTGAGAAATTAAAAATGCAAGTATTCTGCTTTTGAAAAATTAACATTGCAAAAGTTCATAAATCACATTCTCACATTTTACTTCTCCCCTTTTTTGTCATCAACAAAAAGTGTTAAAACTTTACAGAGTTCCCCTATTTTTCAATGAAAACTACTTCTAAAGTTCAAATTTTCTACAGCCCAAACAGTTTGAAAATATCAAAAAATAGGCCAACACTATAAAAGATTTATCAGTAACCATTTTACTTCAAATTTTAACGAATTTCTAAGGCTCTCAATAGCCTTTCATTAACTAAAACATCATATAACCTTAACTCATTCAATCATGCTTTCAACATTTATCAATATAAAGTAGAATCATCATCTATCAAACATTCTTATCCCTTACAAGCTAATTATGAAATCAAACATGTCATATAAACATCAATTCTTCAAATCATCATATGGCTTGCAAGCCAATCATCACACATGTCTCAAATTTAAGCATCCATTCAATAACCAATTTAAACATTCATCATAATCACTTAGAATCCTTGAAATCATTCAAGTTTCAAAACAAAATATCAAACCATCAAAATCCAAAGGACATCAAAATAAAGCATAAAAAATCATCCAAAATAAGATCCAGTCAATACTACAAGGATCAAAGAAGCCTACACAGGAAATTAACTATCAAAATGTAACGCATCAAATATCTAGGAAGTTGCCTACTCATCAATCAACTCAACTCCTACTTGCTCTTCTTGTTTGGCAACTTGACCTCTTGTTCTCCCTTTCATTCTTCAATTGTTGCCTCATGGTCTCAATTTTAGCTAGCTCATCGTCATCATATTGCATTTGAAGACCTCTAGTGACTAGCGTGAGTTCATCCTCAAGCTCTTCGATTATTCTTATCCAATGGTGTATCAACTTTTGCTTTCAATTTGTCAAATCTAGTATTAATAGCTGCAAAGTGTGCATACATAGAGGCAAAGTGTTCATTCATAGAGGCTAATATGGCATCATTCATCGACTGAGATGAGCAAGCTCCTTCCTCACCTTGACTTTGAGCTCCACTATAGGTTCTCTTTCCATAAAGCTATGTCCCATTAATGAAGCTCATTCTTTTTTTGGAAGAATACTTGAAATCATACTTGAGAGGCCAAGTATAGTATTCATTGGACTCACTCAAACAAACATTATTGATTTCAAAATTCTTGTCAAATAATGTCTTAAATCCAAAGATATATTCATGTTAAACTCAGTAAATATCGCATAAACATACTACCAAAACCAATAAGGATATGTTCGACCATCAAATAAAGCAAAGTGATCTCGAAGATATTTGGCTTGGATGCACGACCAACCGCAGGCACAAAATTGAGGCAAGTGACCTCATAGAATAATTTAAAAATCATATCTAGGTACCTTGGTTTGTATTTAGAAGATGAGCTATAACCCGTTGCATTTACTAGCCTTTTGAAATACTTTCTACTCAATTCAACCAAAAGAAGTGAAAATTTGGTAGGCCAAGAATTTTCATTATAAGTCATATATCTAGAATAGACAGTGGGATCATTTTCATTTGGAGAATTTTTAGACAGTGCTACAAAACATGACATTCCGTCTACCTTCTCCATTAACTCACAAACAGAAGCAACTTTTTGAGGGCAAAATTGTCCGATTTCCTATTATTTTGTCTTAACTTTCCCTTCTTTTACTTTTATTACAAAACAAACCCCCAATCTTCATTATTTTACATTTTCATCTAATACAATTAATTTAATAATAATGAATTTACTAAAACCATTATATTTCCTTTTTTTTCTTTTCATTTTTTAAAATTAATATTTAATTTTACATTTTCTTTTCTATATTTTTTCAGAGTTTCATTTACTTTTTTCTTTTCTTCTAAATTTCACATTTTTCTTTCTTTCAAATTTTAATTTTTTGCAAATAAATTTTCTATTTTTTCTTTTCACTTTTCTTTTCATGTTTACAATCACCTAGTTTCCTAACGTTACTTTTACACTGATGGTTCTGTGAAAAGAATACTGGAGTCACCATTTGTTTCGCCATCGTCGGAATAAGATTTCTCCATTAACGCCTCCTCAAAAGACATTCAAATCAACGCAGATGTCATAGCAAGAATTTACCTCCCAACAAACGTAGCGGTAGCAGAAGCTTCTAATTCTCGCCTATTTCTATGACGGAGGATTTATAATTGAATCGGCGTTTTCGTTCCTCAGCCACCGTTACATCACCACCCTTGTCTCCAAATCCAAAATCATCGTAATTTTCGTTGAATATAGACTCGCCCCTAAAAACCCTTTTCCAATTGCTTATAAAGATTCTTGGGCTATTCTTAATTAGATCGCAGAGCATTTCAATCTCGTTCAAAATGACACCACAACAGGAGAACCACGGCTTCACAACCCATCTTTAAGATCCAAAATTGAAGGAATTCAAATCTAGGGAGTCACATTATCTCATTCTTATTTCATGGGGTCGAATTCTGGGGATGATAAGAATATGTTGTACAAAATATGGGATTTTGCTTATCCGAATTTGCCGAATGGGTTCATAATCCTCTGATTAATCCTTTTTCGAATGAAGCTCTGAGATTTTCTGGGCTGGGATGTTCAAGGTTGCTTGTTTGCATTGCTGAGGAAGATGTAAAATTATTTTTGGACGAATGTGATAAAACATGAAAAATTGAGGGTTTGTTTGGTAATAAAAGTAAATTAAGGGGAAAGTAAGACAAAATAATAGGGAACTGGACAATTTTGCCCTTAAAATTTTGCTTCCGTTAGTGAGTTAACGAAGGGATAGACAGAATGTCATGTTTTGTTCCATTTTTGAAAAGGTTGGGATGAAAAAACCAATTTTTAAAGGATAATGTCTACTCCAATAACATGGCCAAAGGTTCGTGATGAAGTAAGTAATTCACTTTTCTTTTTAATGTTCCTTACAACTCCCTCTAAAATATAGCTTTGGCAAGTAAGAAAAAGGTGTAAGAAGAGTTGACTAACAATTGCGCAGATTGTTAGGAAATACAGCGAGTGTACTAGTTGAAGTATCCTAGGGGTGGCAAGTTTCGATAATTTTGTTGTAACAAAGATAATCCTTTGCAAAAGGGATTGAATCACCTAAAGATAGCGATCACGTGCCTCAACCCTTCTACATTGGCTTTACTAACTAATTATCTCGTTTTATTTTTCATTGTTTGTATTGTTGTTTTGCAGGTCACTTGTGCATTTGGAACAACACAAGTTCTACAACTTGGATTTGCTAACTCACTCACTTGAAATGTGTAACGCAAACCCTTATGATTGCCCAAATTCTAACTCTAGAATTTAGGACTTTTCACACTTGCCCAACTTTGCTCTAAGTTAGGACTTCACACACACAATATTTAATCTAACTCTAGATGTCAAATTTCACACAAATGCCTAATCTAACTCAAGACTTAGGACTTCACACAAATACCTAATCTAACTCTAAATTTAGAACTTTTATAACAATTCTCCTTCTCCTCTTACTCCACATTTCTCCTTGCCTAACTTAATATCTTGATCTTAGGACTTCTTACACTTGAAGGACTATAAAGAAAGTTGCTCAAAGGTGCACTACAATTTTAGCAAAAAAAAAATGTTGGACCTAAAATCTCTTTTTCAATAGCAAGTTCTAATATATTAATTTATGATAAAAATGAGTTTCTAATGGATGTGGAATGATAAAACTTCAATTATACTTGCTTTATCTTCAATAAGCAGATTGGGAGGCTTTTTATAGTGGATCCAAAATGCCTCCCACTGCTCTCTAACGAAGTCTGAGAAAAAGAGCTGTTTTGAAGGTCGATTGGTTATAATCACTAGCCAGTTATTGCCGATTGAATTAGGAAATTCTGCCAAAACTTCATTGATCGGTTATTGTCGTCTTCTAAATAGGATGTTGCTGACGCTATCGATTTTAACCGAACCACTGATCAGCTATTGTCGATGAACGCGCGGAATCGGTCCTCCCTTTTTCGTGTTGACCAGTAGTTAAACTTTTGGAAAATCTTTGGATTGGTTATGACTGCTCAGCTTTCGATTACTGCCAATTTTCTTGCAATTCTGCAATTCTGAAGTTTCAAGAAATCAGTGATCACCAATTATTCTGGGGTCATTGTCGATGTTCTTAATTAATTTCTGCAATTTCTCAAAAACATCTTTTGCAAATCATGAATACCACTAACATGTTTGTTAATACATTATCAAAATAATCACTAGACCATAGGTCTAACAAATGTTTAAATTATCAAACTATCAGGATTTATCAATCAAAAACCCAGTTGGATGAGACTAAATTGTAGGCTGAATAGGACTTGTCATGTTTATACATTGAGGTTCTTAATTTTATGATTCAAAAGAAGCTTATGAGACATAAGGGAAGACAAAAAAATTCTGCCAAAATTCATCTGCAAGTTTTCAGAACAGAGTAGTCGCGATAAAAATGCCTGACAAAAGGCCCAAACATTGTCCAAATGGCTTAAAACTTTAACTGGAGCTAGACTCGTGGATTGTAAATCTTGTAGTGAAGATCGGGTTTTAACAGTTTGACAATTTTCTATAATTTGGCGCCCCCCTCCCTCATAGGCTACTGCTGGTTTTCTTGTGAAAATTTTCATAGTTTTGTTTTCTATTTTGGGATTTGGTGCTTTTGTTTATTGTTAAAGATCATATCTCAATTGTTTACCTGTTGCAAATTGTACTCAACTGTTTGATTTGATTATAGTGAAGTTTTCGGATGGACGAATAGTCGTGTGATTTTTACTCTTTGCATTGAGGGGTTTTCTACGTAAAAACCTCATGTGTTCTTATGTTTCATTTTTATGATGTTGGCTTGATTTATCTTTAAGTGCTGATTAGTTGTTAATTTTACTTAACTTTCCTAAGTTATTCTGACATTTAGGAAGGGTTTTTCTATGAGTTTGGTTTATTAAAATCCGCTTCCTAACACTACTTGCAGCCTCTTTCTATAAGAAGAGGGAACTTTTAAACTATAATTTCTTGTGGAAACTGGATCCGTAAGAATCTAAACAAATGAGATACATGGAAGCCATAATTTAAAATTGTTATCGATACATCATACACTCTTGCACTGTGAGCCATATGAAGTCGCAGTTTGAACTGCAGTTCTGGTTTCTGGTTCCTAAGGTGTTTGGAACCTGAGTAAATGGATTTACTAAAACAAAGTGATGAAACTTGATAAAATCTTTTTTTTTTTTTTTTTTAAAGAGAGGGACCACTACTACATAAATGATTAAAGGAGGCGCCCCTTTGGAAACTTCCGCCTCCAAAGGGGCCGGCAAAACCTTTGGAGGTGGGTGCAAGTATGTTCTATTGGAGTTGCACCCGCCTCCAAAGCTCTTTGGAGGCGGGTGCATAATAGAATCATAGGTAATGCACCCGCCTCCAATATCGTGTTTATTGGAGGTGGGTGCATTTTTGCAAATTTTAATCAATACTGGTTCAAAAATTCTCTTTATTTTGGACTGTTAAAAGTTAAAAATAAATTTAAAAATAATTTTGCAAAAGGCAATAAATTATTCAGTAATAAAACACACAAGTTTTAGAAGAAAATATATAAATATATACTTTTGATTTTAACTTTATATAAATGAGTATATGTAGCCTAGTGGTAAATTTAATGTGCAAGAGTCAAATGGTTTTGCATGCATGAGTTCAATTCCTACCGAAGCCTTAAATTGAAGAAAATTAAATTAAATTTTGTATTGTACGGTGTAGTGAAAGGGTTGTTGCACCCGCCTCCAATAACCATTAAATATAATGGTTATTGGAGGCGGGTGCAACTTGCACCCACCACCAATAACCCCTCACTAAGGAGGCGGGTGCGGGCCCCTTCCTTTTGAAGGCGCCCGCACTGGAGGCGGGTGCACAGACACACTGTACACCCGCCTCCAAAAGCCTTCTACACCCGCCTCCAATGTCCTATTTTGCACTAGTGGACATCAAAATTTTAATTTGGTTATAATTCCTAACTTGATTGTGAGCCGTCTAGGAAGGCATTTGAGATGGCAATTCATTCCATTAATCTTCTTCTTTTTTTGTGTGTGTAAAACGTGGGGTTTTGAAGTTACTACTCTTAATGAGGTCATCCCTACAACCAAACATAAGTATCATCCATGTTCTCGATGAAGGTTTGATCCGAGTGTTCGAACTGTGAATGTCAAAGTCAAGTTTCCTCAAAGAAGATTTAATCCAAGTTCACAAGAGTTGTACTTGTACTGGGGTTATCTAAGATGGGCTAAGGTTAGGGTGTTCCAAGAGTGTTAAGGGCCAAGAACAAGCCAAAAAAGGTACTAGTGCAAGCTAAGGGTAGAAATATATTTTCCACCCCAGCTTGTCCAAAGATTATTTATTTTGGGGAGTTCAAAACTTAATGGTGAAGATTCTTGAATAATTTTGATAAATCTTAAAGTTCATTAATTCTTTTGATTTATTATTAAATTTATCCTTGAGTTGTTTTGCTCCGGAAGATTTTAAGAAGTTTGAGAAGAGCCTAAAAGATTCTATGAAAATGAAGGAAAGACATATAAATGGGAGCACTTACCTAAAGCGAAGAAGATGGCTAGGGTTCCTTCTAAAGCTTGTCCGGAATTCTATTGTGTGTTAGTGTGTGTTTTGGTTTTCCTTCCTTGTTTTGGACTTACTTATGTTTTATTGGGATTTTCCTTAAAGGTTGTTGTATTTTCTTTTAAGGAATAGGTAGCTAGATTCCTTTGTAATGTTTTTGGTAGGATTTTAAGTTCATTTTCCTTATTGCTTTAGATGGAAAATTCGGCCATCACTTATCCCATTAAGTGACCAAATTCTTTCTTGCCATTAACCTAGTACCTTTAGATTTTGGTTGTGAGGTTTCCAATTCTAATTGGATTTCAATTTTTATTTTCTTTTCCTTCATTGATTCTTTCACAAAATTTGGCCAACCCTATTCCTATACAAAGGGTTGTCTGCCAACTATTTTATTCAAAAAATTCATAGATGATTTATTTGGTATAAGATTTACTCTGTATTTTTAAAATTCTGCATATCGAACTTTAGTTACATGTTAACTTGTTTTCTTTAGTTCTTAGAATTGCATGTCAATTAAGTTTTAATTTTTCTTAATTAAATTAATTTTTTTGCTTCAGTTCGTTGTTTATTTATAGTCTAAATAAAACTTAATTATACTATTGAATGCAAGTAGTGGTTGAGGTCACAAGACTTAAGCTGTGATCTATAAATTGATATTTATTGGTAATTTTTCGCACACTACAATTCTTAATACTCTTCAATCGAGAATCCGCATCAACTCTGCTATAGTTTTCAGTTTGACAGAAATTGTAAAGTAAAAGCTTATGAAAGTTTTGTGAATAAAAGTGGAATTGCATGATGCTAAACATTTTGATACGTAATAACCACGAAAACTCGTTCCTTACTAAGAAAACTAATAGATGTTGGTCATATGCCAAACTTTTAGCCGAAACTCGATATAAATAGAGAAAATTAAGAGGCTGGATAAATAGAGAAGAAATGTTTTTTTTATGGTTACAATTCTTGGATGGTTGACTTTCATGAAAAGTAGCCCGCGTCTTGAGAATTTGCTTATGTGATGTTCACCTTATTAGTTGTTACTAGTCTTTCCTTCACCTCATTATTCATTTATGTGATTTTCTTCCCAACATCCTGTAAAAGTGATGATTGATGAGTGTGTGCATTTTGCCAATCACAATGAATTAGTGATGTTAATAGTAATCAACAATGCTCAGAGCACATGATTGAAAATCTTATTAACACATCTTGGCAAAAAAAAAAAAAAAAAAAAAAAAGAAACTCATTGCTGCCATGCATATTATCAAGCTATAGGAATCTTAGGTTGGCCTTTAATCGCTAAATTTATGGTGGAGAACAGTAAGAACCTAAAATATTCTTGTTTTGTTATTTCTTCATTTACAACATACTAGATTAGATGATGTAGTTGCTCAATATGAAGAATGCTAACGAAAAATATAAAAATAAGTACTTATTAAATTTAGTTACTAAAGTTTTGGGAAAGTGGAGTATAAGTGTTAACCTTTGTTGTGAAGTTTAAATTAATCTTCATATTGAGTGGTATGAAATATATGACAGATGAGTTATCTTATGCCACATGTTAAAATGAGAGATATTTACTTCTTTTCTATTATAGTAAGATATATATAATGTATAAGTAAATATAAACTATAAATATATATACATATATGAAAGTAATTTAAAATTGTAATTACAATATTTAGGATATTAAGTTTTCAGTGATCATCGATACTTTTCATTAGTGTCATTGCTATTTTTAAAGAGTATCATTGGCATGTATATATATTTATATATATATATATATATTACAATATTAATTTTCTTTAATAATACATTTAAAGAGTATCACAAAGCTCATCATCTGACATAATACAAGTAAACGCTTATAAAAGCCTTCAAAAATAGTGAACTCTTATAACATAACAGTTATTGCATTAAATGTATGATTTTTAATTAGTTTTATTAGTATTAAACAAATGACTGAAATGTTTTGTATGAGGTATCAAAATTTTTGTTTCAAATATAGCATTTTCTTTTTTTGGATAAACAATCATCGATTGGCGGACTAGGGGTCCTTATTTATTTAAATATAGCATTTTAATACGCATATTGTGGTAATTATGTTTCAAAGTAAGAAATTGCAATGTGAATATTTTCTTCATAAATTGTATTACAGTAACATTTTGTGTGATAATAATGAGAAAAAAATTATGTGCATTACAATAATATATTTTTGCCATGGAGTAAATGTTGATCTAACAACTAAGACAATTTGGAGATATTTCTTCCTTTTGGCTACGATGAAGTGTAGTATAAATGTATCTATCTATTTTTATCAATTTAATGCTTTGTAGTAGTACCATCGAGTTGTAAACTTGTATTAAAGTACTATAACCTTCAAAAATATAAAAAATAAAAAATTAATGAAATTAATTTTATGTTTAAATACATTGATTTTCTCTTTTCCTTTTAAAGAAAAAATTTTTAAATTAATGTTTCCATCTCTAGTTCTTACTATCTTTAGCAAGTTTATGTAATTGTTTTTCCAATATTTTGTTACTTATGATTTATTTTTTCCTTGAAATCAAGATTTGAGGCTTTAGTATAAAGAGGTTACACAATAGTTCAAACCCAGTTAAAAGATTTATTTCCCTCTCCCCCACCTCCCCCCCCCCCCCCCCCCCCCCCAAAAAAAAAAAAAAAGATAGAAATAGGTTTACAACGGTGTATAAATGAATGATTAAACAAAATTTGTAAGACAAAAGAATTCAACTGAGAAAAGAGGAGTAATCCATTTTTAATGGAAAATTATAAAATAGCTTATGTTAGAAAACTTTTCAAAAAATAGGGAGAATCTATTTCCACACAATATATATTTTTATAAACTTGAGAAGAAAATGATTTTTAGATAGGCTGCTGATATTGCTAGAGCAAAAAATAGCATCCAGAGAAACATTTTACTTTTCTTCCTAAAATTCCCTCTTTTATTTTAACTGCTTATCGTCCTTTTCCCCCCACTTAATCGTTGTAGATCCCTCCCCGTCTTCTTGTCCTTCTTTTTGTCCGTCACTTTTTTTCCCCACCCACTGCTCTACTGAACCATCTTCTCTACCACCATAATCACTTATCCATGATAATCAATTTGAAGAACACACATTTTCAAATGCTATTTCATGCTATAAATCTCAAGGATCCCACTCCTAAATAACCCATCACATCCCAATTCTTAAACCTCGGGTCGATGAAGGTAGGAGGATGATTTTTTGTTTTCAATGAAGTAAATAAAAGTATTATTAGGAGGCAATTAATAGAAGATGTATTTATACACTACTTGGGCTTCAATTGTATTGTGAATGAAGAAAGCCTTCTGAATTCATTAAACAATGAAAAATTTGCTGGCTAAAATTTTGTTGGCTTTGTTTTAGTTTAGCCTTTGTTTGTGTTCTCCGTGTGATTAGTTTGCATCTTTCTCAATTTTGTTGTTTGATTTCGGTGGGAATTTTTTAATCGACATATCAAGAAACTTTGTTTTGATCTTCGGGTTAAAATCTATACCCATAAACTAGTAAGTTTAATTTATGCGGCGACTATGTTTGTTTTGAAGTTTGCGACTTTAAGTTGTTTATTTGTGGAATTTTTTAAATTTAATTTTGGATCCAAACATCTACTGGAACAACTGGAATCAAAATGTTCTTGTACTTAAAGATAGGTCGATTGTATTGTGAGTGAAAAAAGCCTTCTGAATTCATTAAACAATGAAAAATTTGCCGCCCAAATTTCTGTGGGCTTTGTTTTATTTTAGCCTTTGTTTGTGTTCTCCGTGTGATTAGTTTGCATCTTTATCAATTTTGTTGTTTGATTTTGGTGGGAATTTTTTAATCGACATATCAAGAAACTTTGTTTTGATGTTCGAGTCAATTTCTATACCCATAAACTAGTAAGTTTAATTTATCCAGTGGCTGTGTTTGTTTTTAAGTTTGCAACTTTAAGTTGTTTATTTGGAATTTTTTAATTTAATTTTGGGTCCAAACATCTACAACATGTGGAATCAAAATGTTCTTGTACTTAAAGATAGGTCAATTGTATTGTGAGTGAAGAAAGACTTCTGAATTCGTTAAACAATGAAAAATCCGCCAGCCAAAATTATGTTGACTTTATTTCAGTTTATCCTTGTTTTTTGTTCTCCATGGAATTAGTTTGCATCTTTATCAATTTTGTTGTTTGATTTCGGTGGGGATTTTTGGATCGACATATCAACAAACTTTGTTTTGATCTTTGGGTTAATTTCTATACCCATAAATTGGCCAATTTAATTTTTCCAGTGGCTGTGTTTGTTTTTAAGCTTGCAACTTTAAGTTGTTTATTTGTGGGATTTTTTAAATTTAATTTTGAGTCCAAACATCTACTGGAACATCTGGAAGCAAAATGTTCTTGTACTTAAAGATAAGTCAATTGTATTGTGAGTGAAGAAAGCCTTCTGAATTCGTTAAACAATGAATAATCTGTCGCCCAAAATTATATTGGCTTTGTTTCAGTTTAGCCTTTGTTTTTGTTCTCCGTGAAATTAGTTTGCATCTTTATCAATTTTGTTGTTTGATTTCGGTGGGGATTTTTGGATCGACATATCAAGAAACTTTGTTTTGATCTTTAGGTTAATTTCTATACCCATAAATTGGCCAATATAATTTCTCCGGCGGCTGTGTTTGTTTTTAAGATTGCAACTTTAAGTTGTTTATTGTGGGATTTTTTTTTAAATTTGGGTCCAAACATCTACTGGAACAATTGGAATCAAAATGTTCTTGTACTTAAATGTTGGAAAATATTATTTAAACCAAACTTGTATTAATTAGGTAATTATAATTGTAGTAGGATTTGTTATTTGTCTGTTTTCTATTTGGTTTAGTGTTTGTTTTGGGTAACGTAGTTGTTTTAGGAAATAGTTTTGAATCAGATTAATGGTAGGATTCAGGAATAGTTTAGTCTATAAACAAAGGCATTGGGTGATCATTGTAATCACAAAGAAATACAGAGATAGATACAAAGATACAGGAGAAACTGAAAAACCTTCGGGTTGTTTCTCGACCAAGCTTCGGCTTTGGTGCACTGCACAGATTGTGTGCGTGCGGGTTTGTTTATTTTTTGTTATTTCAAAGAAGTTATATTCTGCTGTGCGTTAATGTCTTTAATATTATTTTGGATATATATTATTTTTATATCCTACAAGTGGTATCAGAGCTAGGTTAAAAGAACATATTTGTTTTGGTGAAGGCCGGACGTTGGGTTCAAAATTACAGAGATAGACAAAGAGAAACTGAATAGCCTTTCGGTTATTTCTCGATCAAGTTTCAGCTTAATATGTGCGGCGGGTTTGTTTATTGTTTGTTATTACAAAGAAGTTATATTCCGCTGTGCGTTAATCTCTTTAATATTATTTTGGATATATATTCTTTTTATATCTTACAAGTGGTATTAGAGCCAATATATATATATATATATACATATATATGTTTAGTTGACAGCCGCACTACTACAAAAAGGGGCTTTAATGGCAATTTTTTTTTCCCATTTTCAATGGCGGTTATTTGATCATTTGAACCGCCATTTATATGGCAGCCGTAGAAAGGTCATAGACTTTCTACGGCGGTTCCCAACCAAACCGCCGTAGAAAGTTCGTGATTTTCTACGGCGGTTCCTAATCCAACCACCATCGAAAGTGCTCAGTTTCTATTGTTGTATCTAAACCAAGCATTTTCTATATCCGGCATAGAAAGTTCTAAGCTTTCTCTGGTTTAGAGCAAAACCTGCTTTTGAAAGTTTAAAATAAATATACAAAATATTGCCAAGATAGAAGTAGAAATCACTATTACATTACAGTGGCATATCCACAAAAATTCATACAACTATAATATCCAATAAGTTTCATTACTATCAAAACAACCATCAAATACTACTTGGCTACTGCTCCACAGTATAACTAGCGCATAATTTTCTCATAGCATCTATACCCTCAGTGGTTAATGGAGTGCGGTCGACCTTGAAGTACTGCCACAGAGTATAAAAACAAATTTAATTGAGTAGCAAAATGAAATACAATAAAAGTAGGTTATGCGAAATCAAAATCAAATACCTTTTCTAGCTCTAGTAGAAGAACCATGCATCTTCATCGCCATTTCCCTCATCACTATGCTCCTCATTGCGTTTTCTCTTTCGACCCATTACCTTAACTTAAACATAAGGGAAACACAGAGAGAAAACAAGCTAACAACTTCAAATAAACAAACGAGACCCAAAAGAGAGGCAAAGAAAGGTGTAACTTCAAAAAAACAAGTGACATTATACACTCTAAACGAAAGGAGACACACAAAAGAGTCTAAGAAAGGTTAAACTTTTAAGAAAAAGTGACATTTTAAACTCTCCATGTATAAAAATAATCATCCTTTTTATGAAAAGAGCCACACAAAATATACTAACAACTCTTCTTAAAAAGATACCCGAAAATGAGACTAAGAAAGGTGTAACTTCAAAAAACAAGTCACTCATTACACTCTAAATGGAAGGAGACACACAAAAGAGTCTAAGACAGGTTAAACTTTTTTAAAAAAGTGACATTTTACACTCTCCTTGTATAAAAATAAGCATCATTTTCATGAAAAGAGCCATTACCAATGCAAATCAAGAAACTATATAATATAATGACGAACTAGGGATAAATAATGCTCATTACCGTTAAGGAAAAGATGCCCAACATGAATCGAAAATAAGACCTTCTCCTCTTTCCAAAAAATAAAAATTAAAACCAAATTTCACGATCACATAATCAGTAAACATCTATATACTAAATAGTTTAAGTGAGTATTTTTAATTAGTGGGTTTTTTTACAAAAATATTACAGAGTAGTTTCTCCACCAATTTCAGCAGACTCATTAGCATTTAGAACTACGATTAGCCAAACACTGAGCAATATTTTACCATTTGCAACATCTCAAACTATATGCTAGTTTCATAAGAGGTATTTCAAACAACTTCCCAGATACTACACTCCACATCTAATCAAAATGTCAAGCAAGTACCCTCATAACCAACTAAAAGAAGATTTGCATGACAAAAAAAATCAATAGAGAAAGAGAGATGCAGGACAGGTAATTGGAACATACTAGTACAGTCAATTATAACATTAGAACCCGAAGATAAAACAAACAATAAACCCTAGGCCAATCACAATAATCAAGTAAAAATAAAATTTCTAAAGCTTAAATAAAGTTGAAACTATTCGATATAACATTTTTTATGATTTGAAGCCCACAACAAGGACCGATTGTGGTGAAATTCTGGTGGGGGATTAACTCCAAGTGGTGGGTGATGGCCGATTAAGAAACCATCTCCTTAGTTGGGTGACGGTGGGTCTGGTTATCAATGCTGCTGGAAGAACGGCTTTAGGGGAAGACAAGAGAAAAAAACCTGTGGCGAGAGGATGGGCGCCGGAGACGTTCCTCGCAAAAGATGAAGGGGAAGCGGCGGTTGGCTGGAGATGGAAATAGAGGAAGCTCACAATTTTTCCCTTAAAATTCAAATGCTATCTTTGAAATCAAGTTTCTATTGCGGTTTTAATAAAAACAGCCGTAGAAATGCACTTTCTAAGGCGTTTTTAATTAAAACTGCCGTAGAAAGCCCGTAGAATATTGGGTTTTCTACGACGGTTTATCTTAAACCACCTTAGAAAGTGTTGGAAAAAAATTGAGAGAATTCTCGCGCACGCCTCTATTGCTATTAATTTCTAGTTTTTCTTTTTGTAAATTAACCCCAAATTTTTTTAAAATTTAATAATAAATATGCAATTTAATATTGATCAATTTCTATAGTAAAATACATTATATTTATTAATTATATACAAACTCCACCCTTTATAAAATAAATAAATTTTAAATTTTTAGTTAACCAATCCATTATTTTAGTCCCTCAAAAATTTTTGAAGTATTGTTACATAATAATTATAAGAAAAGTTCAAAAATACCAATTTGAATTGAATTAATAGTAAGATTTTTACTTACGAATTTCTATCTACTTATCTCTATTTAAATAAAGTAAATCAAGAAATTCAATTATGTGAAAATAAACATTCATAGCAGCAATTAATTAATACTCTGCACAATTGGTTACAAGTATAACTCAATGTCGTATCCATATAAAGTCTTAATTAATTGTTTATCATTTTTGCATCTCTCATATATAGGCTAGTTAGATCTTCCTTTGCATCTAAACCTTCTTTTACTAGAATTAAGAGTCGAAAAAATATAAAGAGGTGGACGTGTGTAATGCGTCTTACCCCTGTATACAAATGAACAGACGATGCAGATAATATATACGTTTAAATTTGAATATTACAAACATCAATATTGGAGTTTTAAACAACTCTAAACAAAAAGATCGAAATTCTCTTTTACTGAAAATTCAACAGAGTCTCCACTGTAAATGTAACAAAATAGTGAAGTTTTACGCAACTTCAAATAATAGCAATTCAGTTTTATATCAATTTTGACAGATCCTCCCCTGTAAATTTAACCAAAACTCCATGTTAAATAAACAGTAAAGCTTTACACAACTCTAAACAACAAGAAATTCAATTTTACAGAAAATTCGACAGAGTCTCCCCTATAAATGTAACTAAACTCCCTGTCAAATAAACATAAATAGTGATGATTCCAACAACTTCAAATAATAGCCAATTCAGTTTTACATCAATTCCAACATATAAAAATAACTTTTTATCAAATTCACAACTTCAACATTTCGCTATCTTCTGATCCCCGTAATTTTTATCCCATAATTCGCGACTTCATCCAAGTGTGAGACCTTTTTCAATCAATTAATAAATTTATTATATTTTAATATAAAAATTGATCAATATTAAATTGCATATTTAATATTTACAAAAAAAGAAAAACTTGAAATTAATAGGAATAGAGGCGCGCGTGGGAATTCTCTCAATTTTTTCGGACACTTTCTAAGACGGTTTAACATAAACCACCGTAGAAAACCAACTTTCTATGGCTGTTTAATTGAAACTGCCGTAGAAATTTGACTCATTCACATCCAGATCATGAATGTTTGGAATCCATAGTATGCAAGGAGATATTGCTTTGGCTAATTCGAATTGAAGGGTGATATAAAATCGGTCTATTTCCGGCATCATATCCATAGTTACCGCATTCATCAGAGTTAGCAACTCCAGCTCCGTATCAAGGTCACGATCGATATCGTCACTAGCATCAATATCGTCACTATCATCAATATTGATATCATCATGATAAACACTAAATAATTAAATTTCAAATTTTTAGTTAACCAATCCATTATTTTAGGCCCTCAAAAAATTTTCAAGTCTTGTTACATAATAATTATAGGAAAGCCTCAAAAGTAATAATTTCTATATACTTATCTTTATTTAAATAAAGTAAATCAAGAAATTCAATTATGTTAAGATGAACATTCAATAATACTGTTCACAATTGGTTACAAGTATTACTCAATGTCGTATCCATGTAAAGTCTTAGTTAATTGTCGATCATTTCTGTATCTCTCATATACAGGCTAGTTAGATCTTTCTTTGCATATCTATACCTTCTTTTATTAAATTTAAGAGTCAGAAAAATATAAAGAGGTGGATGTGCGTACGAAATGCACCTTACCCCTGTAGACAAATTTCAGATTATGCAGATAATACACTTTAAATTTAAATATTACGGTTAAACCTCGATAAAGTAATGTTCGATAAAGTAATAACCTTGTTTATATAATAATTTCTTCTGGTCCCAACTTGGGCCAACGGACTAAATGTGTTAAGTAATAAAAAAAATTGAATCCTTAAGGGCCTAATAAAAATATAAAGTAATAATTACTGGATTTCATTTGCTATACATATGTACGTACATGAACTTATTTCTTTGAGACATTAAGTTTCACTAAAACTTTTGAGCTTTCCTAAATTCAAATAATTTTCAATAAAGCATATTGAAGAACTCTCTCTAAAATAATAAATATTTATTTTATTGATAAATGAATAATTTATTCATTTAGCGGTAAATAAATAACCTCGCAGAATGAATATTTTTTTTCCGATCCCGAGGGTATTAATTTATCGAGGTTTAACTATACAAACAAAAATATTGGAGTTTTAAACAACTGTAAATAAAAGAAATCCAATTTTACTGAAAATTCGACAGAATCTCAACTATAAATTTAACAAACCTCCCTGTCACATTAACATACATAGTGAAGTTTTACGCAATTTCAAATAATAGCAAATTCAGTTTTATATCAATTTCGATAGAGTCTTCCCTGTAAATTTAACCAAAACTCCTTGTTAAATAAACAGTGAAGCTTTAAACAACAAGAAATTCAATTTTACAGAAAATTCAACAGAGTCTCCCCTATAAATGTAACAAAACTTCCTTAAAAATGAACATAAATAGTGAAGATTCCAACAACTTCAAATAAGAGCCAATTCAGTTTTACATTAATTCCGACAGAGCCTCTCCTGTAAATTTAACCAAAACTCCCTGTTATCCTAACATCAAGAGAAAAGCTTTACACAATTTTCAGCAATAACAAATTCACAACTTCCTCATTTCGCTATTTCTGTTCCCTGTAAATTTTATCCAATAATTCACGACTTCATCCAAGTGTGAGACCTGTTTCAATCAAACAATAAAAAAGATGAAAATACATGTTGTTATAAAATTATGTCCACATAGTTTGATTAAAATCAAATATACATATATATATATATATTATGTCTACTGTATTACATGGCGGTTGTAAAAACCCCGCCATAGAAAGCAATTTTCCATGGCAGTTATTTGTGTACTTTCTATGGCGGTTTCTTAACAACTGCCATAGAAAGTTACTTAGTATGGAGGTTGTCAACAAACCGTAGTAGATAATGGCTTTCTACGGCAGTTCTATATGAACCGCCGTAGAAAGTCCGTACTTTCTTTTTAATGGCGGTTTTGGTCTCTTCCGCCGTCAAACTACAGCCGTTGAATCTACCTTTTGTAGTAGTGCCATGGCTTGCGTTCGGCGTCGAAGAGAAAAAGAAGAGAAGATTTTGGCGATTTTGAGAAGAATTAAATTCCCGTAATCGGTCGGTTTGATTCAGCTTGAGTTTACTATTTTATGCTTTTCATCGGCGCAATCAAATTACATTGTGCATGAATCTTATTGTTGTTTGATTTCGACCGAAGCAAAACCCAAATCAATTGGATTAGGAATTGTGTTTTAATTCTCTTAAGTTGAGTGCAATAAATTGCATCTTGATCAATTTATTTTCGGCTGAATTCTACGGCAAATAGGTGTCGTAACTAGCCGATTTAATTTGGAGTCGAAGGAGTTTAAAAAAAAAAGAGAGAGAGATAGAGAGAAATTGTAGTCTTAATTATGGATTGGAGTGTTTATATTAGCAATATTCCAAAGTTAGTTGGGAGACAAAATTACTCAATTTGAATAACGCTGATGGATAATCATCTCCGAGTATTTGGTTTGCGACAATTCATTCAAAAGGAGGTGACAAATGATGCAGATGATGAAACAAAGGAGAAGGTACGTTTGACATTGTCTCTCATTCGTCAACTGTTGATAGTTCAATTTCTGAAAAAATTTGTCATGCGAAAACTGCTAAACAAGCATGGGATATTTTGGTAAAAAGTTATAGAGGAATGGATAAACCTCAAAAAAATAATGTCTTAAAATTGAAAAAGACATTTAGAGATAGCAAGATGAGAAAATGTGGGACCATTGAAGATTATATTAATATATTGGAGAAAATCCAAGATGAGATGAGATCAAACAGGTATTTTCTCAGCGAAGAAACTTTTTTTAATCATGTTCTCAATACATTACCTAGGAAGTTTGATTACTTTGTGGCTTTGATAATTGAGACAAGAAATATTTCAGAGCTGTGTCATGAAGAATTGTTAAGTATAATGATCCTTGATAACATAAGGATTAATAGTAAGCAATTAGTGATCAATGAGTTACAAGAGCATGTATTCAAAGAAATTGCTTCAAGAATTATGAGTGAAGAAAGTGAAAGGATCAATGAACAATATTGTGTCAATAATGAAGATAAAGGTCAGAAAAATGTGGATGAAGGTACTGAAGTGTTGCTTGGGTCAAAGAAGAAGATATCGTTTGTCTCACTGAACAAGAGTGACATATTGAAATTGATGATCACGTAGATGAAAGTGATCATGGGATTGTTGAAAGCACTGTTGAATTGGAGCAGATCAACTGCAGTGAAGTTGACTCCTTATTTGGTGGAGTGTCCGACCAGGTTAAAAATGTGACAGTGGAGCCTTGGATTTGCAAGGACATTGTTAGGTTTGATGGCATTGATGAGATTAGTAATGTCGACGAAAAACTCTATTCTAAAGATAAATGGTAGATATCAGTGAATTCTTTGATCAAGCTTGGAAATTTGACAAGATGTGCTCAAAATACAAGTTTATACTCAAATCAAATTTGAATTAAATACCTCAAATTTGCGAGGTTGTTATTGAAATTTGCAAGGATGATTACAAGGCTGACGAGAATACTTGTTTAGATGAAGAATGGGTGGACGTGACTAAGTTCTTTGATAGGAATGAGTTTCCATAGAAGATCCATGGCATATGCAAATGTGTCTCTACAATTAGTTTGAAAATAGAGTTGAAGAACTACTACAAGGTGATGTTGCATGTTATCTACACTGCAAAGGAAATTTAAATAGATATTGAAGTGCATAATGGCGATGGACTTGCTTTGATCCAAGTTTGGTTTAAGAGAGGCTATGTTGGAAAATATTATTTAAACCAAACTTGTATTAATTAGGTAATTATAATTGTAGTAGGATTTGTTATTTGTCTATTTCTTATTTGGTTTAGTGTATGTTTTGGGTAACCTAATTGTTTTAGGAAATAGTTCTGAATCAGATTAATGGTAGGATTCAGGAATAGTTTAGCCTTAATGGTAGGATTCAGGAATAGTTTAGCCTATAAACAAAGGCATTGGGTGATCATTGTAATCACAAAGAAATACAGAGATAGATACAAAGATACATGAGAAACTGAAAAGCCTTCGGGTTGTTTCTCGACCAAGATTCGGGTTTGGTGCGCTGCACAGATTGTGTGCATGCGGGTTTGTTTATTGTTAGCTATTGTAAAGAAGTTATATTCCGCTGTGCGTTAATATCTTTAATATTATTTTGGATATATATTATTTTTATATCCTACATTAAAAGATAGGTCAATTGTATTGTGAGTGAAGAAAGCCTCCGAATTTGTTAAACAATGAAAAATCTGCCGTCCAAAATTATGTTGGCTTCGTTTCAGTTTAGCCTTTGTTTGTGTTCTCCGTGCGATTAGTTTGCATCTTTATCAATTTTTTTATTTTTGATTTTGGTGAGGATTTTTTAGTCGACATATATATCAAGAAACTTTGTTTTGATTTTCGAGTTAATTTCTATACCTATAAATTGATTTGGTTAATTTCTACAGCAGTTGTGTTTGTTTTTACGATTGCAACTTTAAGTTGTTTATTTTTGGGATTTTTTTAATAAAAATTTTGGGTCCAAACATTTACTGGAACAACTGGAATCAAAATGTTCTTATACTTAAATATATGTCAATTGTATTGTGAGTGAAGAAAGCCTTCCAAATTCGTTAAACAATGAAAAATCTGTCGGCCAAAATTCTGTTGGTTTTGTTTCAGTTTAGCCTTTGTTTGTGTTCTCGGTGTGATTAGTTTGCATCTTTATCAATTTTTTTGTTTGATTTCGGTGGGAATATTTTAATTGACATATCAAGAAACTTTGTTTTGATCTTTCGGTTAGTTTCTATACCCATAAATTGGTTAGTTTAATTTCTCCGGCGGCTATGTTTATTTTTAAGTTTGCAACTTTAAGTTGTTTATTTGTGAGATTTTTTTATAAAAATTTTGGGTAGAAACATCTACTAGAACAACTTGAATCAAAATGTTATTGTACTTAAAGATAGGAATTCCACCGATTTGCTTGGGTTTATTTTGAGGGGACGTCTCCATTGTAAAGGGTAAATTATCAAAAAAAAACCATATGGTTTGGGAAATTTATAGATGACCTCCTTAAGGTTTAAAAAATTACGGACAGCTTCGTTGTGGTTTCAAAAGTATACCAGAATCTCCCTTATACTTTAAAAACTACAAGGAACCCCTCTGTGGTTTTGAAAAATTACCAAGAACTTCCTCACACATTTGAAAACATAAGGGGGGATAAATAATTTTTGTAGTATACGTATTTTGTAAAGTTTCTAACACTGCAAGGGAGTTTTGTATAGAATTTTAAAATTCACAGGGGAGTTCTTTGTATGTTTTAAAATAGAAGGGAGTTTTCAGTATACTTTTGAAACTACATGGGGGTTGTCCGTAATTTTTAAACCATAAGGGGGTCAGTTATAAATTTCCCAAACCACATGTGGGCTTTTGATTATTTACCCCCATTGTAAATAATAAAAGGCTGCTTTTTTTCTCTAAAAGGTTGGCAGCTTGTGCATAGGCTACATCAACTGGGGAAAAGAAATAATGGATTTAGAGGACAAAAAGAAGGAGAGGAAACGGGAGGGGCGTGGAGCGATTATGAGGGGAAAGAAATGGGACAAAAGGGTAAAAATAGCCTTAACGTTTCTTTTAAGGTGCAAATATACCCTCAAATTTTATAGAGGAGCAAAATTACCCCTGACGTTATATAAAGGGTGCATCCTTGCGTCTGTCCACAAAAAAGAGAAAAAATTGCCCATTCAAAATATGCCAAGTGGATATTTTTATAATGACTCTGCAATTTTTTTTATCTATGTCATCAAAATCGATTCTTAGGCTCTGTTCTCTTGTCAACTTAATTAGGAAATTTTTTGGTTAGGGAAGAATTTTGTTTTGGAGGGAATTTCTTTTGGGGATTTGTGTAGGAAAGAGAAGAAAAAGTGTAATGATTATGTTTTTTTTTAATTTATGTGAGTGAGTTTTAAGAGGGAATTTTTAAATTTAAATTGTGAATTTTATAAAAATGATGTTGTTTCTTTGTGTAATATTTTTGAGAAAAAAATGATACTTTTCCTAATTATGTTCAGAAGAGAACAGAGCCTTAACCTTACAGCCCTCTTCCTCAATCGTCTATCACTAACGCTTCATTTCTTTCACCGCCACCACCCTTGCCGTTAACCCACCTCCGGCACTACGACTTTGATCTCTTTCACCACCACCACCGCCTCTATTACATCTGCCTCCAACACCAACCCCTGTGACCGAATTTCCATCTCTTCCGCCACCATCACCGCCTCTCGGCTTCAGGCTGCCTCCACCAACCTAACGCCGCCACTCTTACTACTAGAAAACACATCTCATCCAAAAAAACTCAGAAACCAGTAACATACTTTCCACAATCTTTGAAAGTAAATCAGGATTTTGCAGTCTAATTTCTTTTATTTGTGACCCATTCAAATATCTTCTGCTAAACTTAGATAAATTCAATTTTATAATTCTTGTAACTTATTTGCCCAGAATTTGAAATGGTTATCACTGAACAACAAACTTGTTCTTTATATTGATGAAGAAATAGATGGTGGTCTTCAAGTGAGGGAGAGGTGTGGATTGGATGAGGATTTAAATATTCTGAGATTTGTTTTGATGTTGGAGAGGGAGGGGATAGGTTTGGGAGTGGTGGCTACCGCTGTGATGAGGTGAGGAGAAGGAGGTACAGAATTGAAGGTAATGGTTTGGTGACGGTGAAAAGGGGAGGTCTGTATAAATTTGGTAGGGAGGGGAGTGGTGGGTTATTTAATTTGATGATGTGGCAACTCACTGCCAATTGATCAGCAAGTTAGTTGATGTGGCAAGTCTGTTTGTGGGAGGGACACGAATGCACCCTTTTAAGAGTATATTTGCACCTTTAAAGAAATGTTAGGGGTATTTTTGCCCTTTTCTCCGAAAGAAATGGAGAAGATAAGCTCTTAAAATAACAGAGGGTATTTTAGAAAAAAGGTAAAATATTGCCCTGAATGCTATTTTTTCTTTGAGAAGTGATAATAACACCAATTTTTTAGAAAATCTATTTTTTCACAATTTTTTTTCTTCTTCCTTCTATGTGAAAATCGATTTCTTTACAAGTTTTTTTTTTTTTTTTGAATCTTTTTTTTTAAAAAATTTGGATCTTGACTTTTTAGGATTTTTGTTCCCCCAATATTTAAATTGGGACAAAAAATTACCAAAATACACCAAAAAAAAAATTTCATTCCCATTCCATAGGTAGATTCGTTTTCCCCAAAAAATGAATATGGAAGATTCGTTTTTGGTGTGCATAAAATTGAACTTTCATTAGGCCTGGCCCAATGGACTAAAGCTAAGATAAACAGTAAAAGATAAAAAGACGCATAAGAAGACCAGAACCTTGCTTAGGTCGGACAGTTCTTCGAAACCGAGCTAAGGAGTGTATTGATCACGAGCTTTGGTCGGATAGATCCTTAAGACCGAACCCGATAGTATGTCACTAACAAGTTTAGGTCGGACCATGATCTCGGCATGCCTTAATAGTTTCCCTCACACCTATATAATGATAATCACCCTAACCGAACTAAGGCCGTTAGGTCGGACTAAGCTATTTCGCTGACACAGTAGGTAAAGCTCATCATAGGGTTAGGTGTACATTTTGAAATACATGCAGAGATTTCCCAGATCTTCAAAGAGGGAGAAGCCCATGAAATCCGGTCAAGACAGTATGAACGTACACGCCACGCTAAACAGAGGGGAGCAGGTGAGCCTGTCAATCATGAAGGTTGAACGGACATATCTCAGTCTGGAGGTATATATACTAAGTCTTCAGACTTAGTGAGGTACGCAACATTTTATGATTCAAGCTCTTTTGTCAATACTGTTTATCTTCTTCCACATCTCTAACTTGACCGTCGGAGCCTATACAGGGGGGAAAGCCCCGCTCTTCTCTTGATCATTTACAATTGTTACCGGAACAATTTACAAATCACGTTTTTCTCCATCATCCTTGTTGATCCGAGCTACCCAGGTCGGTTCCCAGTGCAACTATACCCCTTTGCAGTGAAGTTTCCATCAGTCTGGGCCGTGCTGTTCAAGAAGGTTCATTGGGCCGTAAGAAGCACCACAAGAAGAACATTTTTGCATCACATCAACTGGCGACGTCTGTGGGGAACGTTTGATCAAATTATTTCATCAAATTTTCTCCACTTTTAAAGAAATTTGTTGAAACCATGACGCAAGCGCAAAATTGTTCAGGAGTGGGTGCTTCTTCTTCTAACACCACCGCTGATCCCGTCGTCACAACCGCTATAGTTCCAACCGTC
The DNA here is from genome assembly GCA_016801395.1 of Leptodermis oblonga. Classification (NCBI taxonomy): domain Eukaryota; kingdom Viridiplantae; phylum Streptophyta; class Magnoliopsida; order Gentianales; family Rubiaceae; genus Leptodermis; species Leptodermis oblonga. Next base: position 20,041,964 of record CM028760.1, read on the forward strand.
GCCGTAGTTTCTATCACCCCCAATGCTCCACCGACTACCGCCACCGTTGTTGAGCCTCTCACCCCCCATCAAAAACAAGCAGAAAGAGAAAAGTTTTACCGTTTGTTTCCACAATTGTTTCATCTAATGAACCATAGTATTCCGGTCACCTCTACTCCCAATTTAGAACTCCCCGTCTCGAGTATGGCAACAACTGCCCCAGATTTAGTTAACATAGAGCATCCCTTTAGTTCGCAAGTTGTCCCTACTATTCCCCCACCAGGAGCTCTGTTCAATCCCATGGCTGATCCCTCCGTTGTTTTGATTTCTAGTCTCCCCCCCCCCCCAAGTCTATCGCTGTTTCAGGGTGCCCTCCCCACTCTGGAGGAGCTCACCTTTTTTCAGGGTCTAACTACATATCTGGTCTCCCTACCCTTTCTATTGCACCTCCTGTTTACACCACCTTAGCCCATACCCAGGTCGCCCATACACAGGTCACCCCTACTTTTCCAGCTCCTTTCATGGTTCCTAACACTCAGCTCAATAATTACCCTTTTATGTCGGGTCTGCCTTTTCCTATGTTAGGACAACAAGTGAGTCAGTTAGGTCAACCTGGCCTGGGCCCACAGACGAGTCAAATAGGTCAGCCCAGCCTAGTTCAACCATTAAACCAATTTAGCCACCTTGGTCCTGAAGTTAACCAATTAGGATATCTCGGGCACCTAGCTCCGTCAAACCTAGCTCAGTTTCAACATTACGGTATAGGCACCAGTCGAGCCATGCAGCCCCCCACAGGGTACTCTCCCTTACTCAACCCGAGCTATTATCCTGGGCCCAACGCAGGGAACTTCGCAGCTGGAGGACCGCTACCTACTTATACCGAAATGGGTGGATAACACCTAGGTCAAACTGGATACGCCCAACCCGGTCAAACAGTCCTCCCTGGATCCGTATATGCGCAGTTGGGACGAGCCAGGCCCACTTCTCGGGTGTCTCACCCATTTGGTTGGGAGATCCAAACAGCACCGTTCTCCCCGGGTTACAAAGGCTTAGGTAAGGTTGACAAGTACGACGGAACTACTGACCCCACGGCTCATTGGATGCAGTGTATGAGTGTCATGGATGCCGCCAACTTGTCTGATGCCAACCGTTGCATGACATTCCATTTAACTCTTAAAGGTCAAGCTATAAATTGGTATTGTACTCTGCCTCGAAACTCCATTCATTCGTTAGATCAATTCGGTGACTTGTTTTTAGCTAATTTTATGGGTAACAAGATATTGTCCAAACCGATTTCACACTTAATGAACATAACTCAAAGAATGGGAGAGGGATTACAGGCCTATATAGATCGATTTAATGTAGAATCTAGGCAATGCCATAAAAAAGATGATAGGATTATGATGGGGTCGTTTATTAACGCGTTACGGTTAGGACCTTTAGCTACTGAACTGGCCATCCGAACCCTACACTCTTATTTTGAAATGATGGTCACTGCTGTTAACTTCGCGGTTATTGAGGATGCTGCAGCCATAAAATAGGAACGAGAAAGAAGTTTTTCCAACCTATATGGTAAGAGAAAAGCTTCTTCCCCGATTCCTCCCCCAGGAGGAAGTAAGAAGCAAAATTTTGTGAGTACTACTAACCCTGTCCCGAAGGCCGGGGTAAGTGTTAATGCCGTGCAGGTGGTCGAGCCCTTCTCCATTCCATGAGCCGACATATATGTGGCCATCCAACATCAAGGGTTGTTACCCCCAGCCCGCCCCATGACGGGTCCCACAGATCGGCTCAATCCTAGTAGGTATTGTAACTATCATAAGCACATTGGTCACAATACTAATGATTGTCGAGATTCGGCTGCAGAGATAGCAAAGCTTATTCAAGCTGGAAAACTGCCCCAATATACACAAGTGCCCCCTTTGCCTAAACCCGCGGCTTCAGCAACCCGGGAGCGACCTACCAGATGTTACCGGTGTGGAGAACCCGGTCATTTTGCTCGAGAATGTTCCCAACCCGACCCCCGAGCCCCAAACCCTGGAGCTGGAGCCGACCTGACCATAGCTGGGGTTGTGAATACCATAGCTGGAGGACCAACCCAGGGCGACTCTAATCGCCAAAGAAAACAGGTATATCGGCAAAGAAACAACGTTTTAGGTAAGCGTAAAACGGAAGCCACGGAACCAGTAATTACTTTTGATGACAGTGATATTTTCTTGCCTTATAATTGTGATGATCCGCTAGTGATCGATTGTTGTATTTCTAATTATCAAGTACGTAGGACATTGTTAGACACGGATAGCTCTAGTAATATGATTACTACCAAAGCATTGGCAGGATGTCAGTTACATAAGGCACATTTAAATTCAGTACGTACACCCTTGATTGGCTTTGGCAACCACCATGTTATTCCTGTGGGACAGTTAAGCATACCGGTCACGTTGATAGCTGGACAGCTAAAACGTACAGAAACCATAGATTTCGTAGTCATTGATGAACCCTCACCCTATAATATATATTTGGGTAGGTCTGGACTAAACCAATTTCAAGCCATTGCTTCTACCATGCATATGCTTTTAAAATTTCCCACCTTGGGTGGGGTGGCTACTCTTCGTTGTGATGTCATACAGGCTAAGCAATATTACACAGCTTCCCTAAAAGAACAGATACCTATGGATCGGAAATCAAAAGTTGCCTCTGCAATCGTTCCGACCCCCGTACCCCGAGCTCCACCGCCTACCCTTCCAGGAAGTATTGCTCATCCCATTAACGTCACCGACCTGACAGGTAGCTCGGACCGATTCATTGAAGCAGGGGCTGAGGTGAAGATCGTCCCTCTGACTGCCGACCCAAACAAGGTAATTAAGATCGGGGCCGATTTACCTCCTCAGTTACAACATGATTTACTTAACCTTTTGCGTGAGTTTGCGGAAGTCTTCGCTTGGGGGCCGGAAGACATGCCTGGCATTTCTCAAAATATCATTGAACACAGGCTATCCATTGATGCCAGTCATAGGCCGGTTCGTCAACGAAAGCGTAACCTTGGAGGAGAACGCAGCAAATACGTGGAGATCGAAGTCAACGCTCTATTGGAGGTACGTATAATTCGAGAAGTAGATTATCCTGAATGGCTAGCTAACCCTGTGTTGGTCCCAAGCCCTATGGTTCATCGCGTATGTGCATCGACTTTACCGACCTAAACAAAGCCTGCCCCAAAGACTGGTTCCCCCTACCCTTGATTGACATTCTGGTCGACGCAATAGCTGGATTTCGCTTCCTCAACTTCTTGGACGCTTACAAGGGCTATCATCAGATCTTCATGGCTAAAGAAGCGAGGAAAAAACATCCTTCATCACGGATAAAGGTACTTATTGCTTTATCACTATGCCTTTCGGTTTGAAGAATGTTGGGGCTACCTTTCAACGCTTAGTAAATAAAATCTTTAAAAACCAGTTAGGTCGGAACATGGAAGCATATGTTGATGATTTACTTGTTAAAAGTAGGGATGAGTCTGCCTATTTGCTTGATTTACGTGAAACACTTGAAACTCTTGTCCAATATAAATTAAGACTAAATCCAAAAAAATGTGTTTTTGGGGCTACTTCGGGGAAGTTCTTAGGTTACATGGTTTCTGAAGGGGGTATTTCGGTTAATCCAAAGAAAGTAGAAGCTGTCCTGCAAATGCATCCACCTAGATCAATTCGTGAAGTATAACAATTAACGGGTAGACTAGCAGCCTTAAATCGATTTTTAGCTCGGTCGGCAGAACGAGCTTTACCATTTTTTAGCATTTTAAAGAAAACAGATAAATTTGTGTGGACCTCGGAATGCCAAACTGCTTTCGAACAACTAAAAACGTATTTAGCTTCTTTACCATCTTTAACCATGCCAATTCCCGGAGAACAATTATACATGTATATAGCTACCACTGACTCAGTAATTAGCTCGGTTTTGCTTCGAGAAGATAACAGGGTTCAAAGACCCATCTATTTTGTTAGAAAAGTTTTGCAGGCAGCAGAGAAAAACTATTCCAGCTTGGAAAAATTAGTCTTGGCCCTAGTCCACTCCACACGACGTCTCTGGCCTTATTTCAACTCCCATCGAGTCACCGTCTATACCGACGCACCTCTTAAGGCCGTCTTGCAAAAGGCAGGGGTTTCTGGTCGTCTCACCAAATGGGCCATCGAATTGGCAGAGTACGATATCACCTTTGCGCCTCGCACCGCAGTCAAAGGACAAGTATTGGCAGATTTCATAGCTGAGGTAGTATCAGACATCCAGGAAGGCACGCATGGCCCGTCGCAAGAAACCGACCTTCTTTTAACTGTGGCAAAAGGCGATGATTCATGGACACTCTACGTAGATGGTGCATCCAGCCAATCCAGATCAGGTGCAGGGATCATCCTCACCAGCCCTGTTGGGGAAGTCCACACTTATGCTTTACGGTTCTGCTTTACTGCCGCCAACAATGAGGCAGAGTACGAACCCATGATAGCCGGTCTAAAATTAGCTCAGAAACTGGGGGTCAGAACTCTAAAAATTTGTTCAAACTCTCAGCTTGTAGTTAAACAAATTTTGAGGGAGTATAAGGCTAAGGATCGGCAAATGGAGGAATATTTAGCACTGGTGCAGCAACAGCTAAAATTTTTTCCAAAATGGACTATAGAACGGGTTCCACGGAGTAAGAACACAAATGCAGATGCCTTGTCCAAATTGGCTTCTTCGGTTTTCTCTCATCTGACTAAAAGCGTTCTAGTAGAAGAAGTACAGACTAGGAGTACAGCCGAGCCAGCAATCTTGTCCATCAGTGAAGGTCAGGATTGGCGGTTTCCTCTATGGCAGTATTTGTAAAATGGTACTTTACCAGATTCACGAAAAGAAGCACAACGAATACGAAGGAAAGCCGAGCATTATCAAATAATCGGGGAGGATTTGTATAAAAAGGGTTTCTTGATGCCCCTGCTAAAGTGTCTGGGTTCAGGAGAAGCAGAAGCCGTGTTAAAGGAAGTACATCAAGGAGATTGTGGGTCTCACATTGGAGCTCAGAATTTGGCCAAGAAAGTAATTGGGGCTGGGTTTTATTGGCCTCAGTTGTTTCAGGAAGCAGTCGAATATGTTCAACGTTGTCCCAATTGCCAATACAATGCGACAATTCACAGGTTGCCAGCATCCAGTTTTACGGGGATAATTGCTCCTTGGCCTTTCGCGGAATGGGGGATAGATCTTATGAGGCCGTTTCCTAAGATCGGTTCTTGTCATTATCTTGTCATGGCTATAGACTATTTTACAAAGTGGGTGGAGGCCGAAGCATTGACAAATATTACCGGACGAACGATAGCCTGGTTTCTTTGGAGACAAGTCATCTGTCGGTTTGGCGTGCCCAACTCGGTCATCTCGGATAATGGGACCCAGTTCGAGTCCAAGGAATTCACAGCCTTGTGTTCGAAGCTCGGTATCACCCAACGTTTCGCATCTGTAGCTCATCCTCCTGCAAATGGGCAAGTGGAACTCACAAACCGAACTTTGTTGCACGAGTTGAAAACCAGATTAGAAGATAAGGGTAAGAATTGGGTAGAACAGCTGCCTCACGTACTATGGTGCCATCAGACTACGCCTAAATCGGCCACGGGGAAGACTCCTTTCGAGCTAGCCTTTGGAGTCAACGCTGTCATACCCCCGGAGATACAAAGTGGTGCGCCCCGAGTTATGCACTTCGAAAGGGACCAGAACCAGAGAAACTTGGAGCTTAGTTTGGACTGGATGGAGGAAGCTCGGGACACTGCTTATATACATTAACTAAATTACAAAAATTTAGTTCGGCAACATTATGACGCTCGGGTCAAACATCGGGCCTTTGTACCGGGAGACTTAGTTTTACGAAGTCGAGCTATCAGCAAACCACAAGAGCAGGGCAAGTTAGTATCTAATTGGGAAGGGCCCTACCGGGTGATTGAAGCCCGACCTACTGGCAGTTATGTTTTGGAAGATTTGCAAGGACAGTTGATTCCGCGGGCTTGGAACGAAGCACACTTAAGAAAGTACTATCTATAAAGCAGTCAGAGTTAAGGTCGGAAAAAGTATCGGATTTAAGACGATGAAAAGGGAAAAAATAAGGCATTTATTCAAAGAATGGGCCCAGTACAAAGCTGTTCCAATCAAAGATTACAAAAAATTCTTCAAAAAAGTAAAGTACAAAGGAAAGCTAAGAGGGAGGAGCTTGGGAGGCCGCTTCTTCGTCAATTGCCTCCTTGGGGTCGGCCTCAGGGTCTTCCTCTTATACATTTTCTGGTAAAGGAATACCATTAACTCGGCACTCCTGCTTGATCTCCTCGACCAAATCAAAGGGATCACGACCCTGAGGGAGCAAAGAAGTATGGGCCATGGAATCTTCAGGAAGGCCCTCCACCGACCTGGGGCCTCTAAGCTTGTCCCAGCACAAGGTGTATCCGCACTGAATGAGCTCCAGAAATTGCCGGTTCATCAGATCCAGCAATGGCCCCTCCTTGAAAGATATCAATGCAGCTTGACGCGCCACTTCGACTTCTGCCGGGCTGAGTAGCTCAGCAGACTTCTTTGCCTCCTCTTCCGCGGCCTTCTGTAAGGCAGCCTTCTCTTCCTTCAGGGCGGCCACTTCAGCCTCTAAGCCCTGGTTCTTTGTCTCCAACTGGCTGGCCTTAGTGCTGAGCTCCTGGTTTTCTGAATAGAGCTCGGTATTAGTGGCCTGGAGCTTTGTAACTTTGCTGGACTCAACCCCCAGCTTCATCTCTAAATCCTCGATCGCCTCTGTCGGCCTCCTCAACCTCTCTTGCTCATAACTTTGGGCCAGAATATCCAAAGCCACCGTCCTCTTGGCCGTAGCTGCGTAATTTATTCCGACCTGCAAAATTCGATTATGGGTCTTATAAAAATATCACACAAGGTAATCATCCATTCTCAGGAACAAGCTAGGAGTTCAGAAGTTTACCCTTTTTATATGAGAAGCCAAAAAGGCTTCTTGCTGTGCCAGCTGGTCGATGTTTTCCTTATTTGGTTGCTCACCTCAACAATCTCCGCAAATGAGCTGTGAGATTCAGCCACCAATTCCGCATACGGCCTAACATCTTCAGGCAGAGGCTCCGCCGAGTGGGGCTGATATACAGGCCGGGCCAGGGAGCTCGGTCTTTCTCTTTGCTCCCTAAGAATGATGACTCTTTCCTTGGACGACGGGTCCAAGGGCCCCAATAACTCATCCGGGCTCGGCAGCTTGGCTCCCATAGTGGAATCCGTCAACAATTGTGGGGCCTTGGCAGCTTTAGCCGCCTGAACTTCCGCAGGGGTCGGCCTGCTTTTCTTAGACGCCCTAGAGACTAAGGCCCCAGCAGGAGGATCAGCAAGTCCAGCCTCCTCGGTCAAATCTATCTCGGCCACAGGTCTCTTTGATGACCCCGAAGCTGTTGCAGGTCTGTTGGATTTCTTCTTCCGGCCGAATCCACTAAAGCCACTTGAAAACAAAAGACAGAAAGGTCAGAATCACCAATCTATGAAGCTGACCCCAGATCGGGAAGACGATAAATAAAAGTTCAGAGACAGGTATTTACATTCTTCCTCTACATCGGGGGCTTGGCTCAGCCCGGCCCAGACAAGAAGGCCCTCTGAAGGGTACTTAACCGAGTATTTCTCCGAACTGGTGAAGGATCTTAACGCCTTATAGTCCGACAGCACTATGGGATTGGATTTATCTCGGGTTTGATCCGCCGGCACAATAAACTTTGACCAACGGCAAGGGAGATTTGCTTCGTCGGCTTTCACCATAAAAAATCTTGCCCTCCAATGTTTATTAGTATCTGGGGAGTCGGTTATAAGGATGGGCCCATTTCTATGTTTTTGGAAGGATACCCACCCCGGCCCGTAAGGATATTGGCGGACGGTGTAAAACTATAAAAACAAATCCACGGTGGGTCGGATATTAGCCCCGAAGCAGACACACATAAACCCCACCAGAAATCTAAGGGCGTTTGGTACTAATTGGCTCAGTCCGATTTCTAAGTAGTCGCATAGCTCGTTAAAAAATCCGGGGCAGGAAACCTTAGCCCGAATTTTATATGGTATTCGTATACACCGACTTAACCCTCGGAAGTGCTAATTATTCTTTCCTCGGATGTGGACAGACGGGTTTGGATGGCCGGGTCAAGATAGTGGGTCGATCATAGGGTTTCTAATTCTACCCTAGTAAGCTCGGAAGCTATCTCTTCGGGATGAAATTCATATATGGCAGCCGTATCTACAGGAAGCATTACAAAGAGATTCATGCATCTACCTTGCCGGAAAAATTACTCCTATGCCGGCAAATCAAGTATAATTATTTAAACAAAGGAGAAGGCCAAACTAACCTGAGGACGGATTCTGACGAGACGCGCCGGTACCGGAGCTCCTTTCTTCAGCCATGGAGTTCTGCAGGAAATGTCGTAGAAGCGGCAAGGCGAGACAGCAACACGAACGGAAAGAGCAACACCAACGGGCACGAGAGAAAAACAGCCACTTACACCAACACACTCACGACAAAAGGAAGAAGAAGGATAGAATTTTGCTTTTCTCTGAAGGCGCAGGAGCAACAATGACAATTCCTTCGTATTTAAAGGAGAGCCTCGAAGAGATTGAACAGACGAAAAGGCCAATCAAGCATTGGAGCCTTTAATATTAACTCGAGGATAGTAAAAGCGTGGGAAGTCGTACCGGCTGCCTCATAATTGTGAAGACGTGCCCTGTCACATCCCGACTCTTCAAGAGCTAGATTTCGTGTGTCGTATTTGGAAGGTACGCCTTTATTGCTGCCTTTATTGATTTATTCAACTTCTCTAGGTCAATACTGCAATTATTACCTATGAATCGGCTGACATGATATTTTCTGCGGGTCGGATTTCTTAGTTATGTCTCGCATTTTTTCCTTGTCATATTCGGTAATCTATAGGTCGGAAGGAAAACCTTAAAAAGGTACCTGAGCATAGGTCGGATGAACACTTGATAAGTGCCTTAATCAAATTTTTAGCTCAGTAAAACACCAAAAGCATTAAGCTTTAGCTCGGAAAGTTAGCCCGGACAGATATCAGAGGAATGCATGATAAATACCTTAGGCAAAAATTTTTGCTCAGAAAAACATAAAAAGTATTAAGTTTTATCCCGGTAAAACCTAGTACTGGGAGAACTTGTTGGTGTGCATAAAATTGAACTTCCATTGGGCCTGGCCCAATGGACTAAAGCTACGATAAACAGTAAAAGATAAAAAGACGCATAAGAAGACCAGAACCCTGCTTAGGTCGGACAGTTCTTCGAAACCGAGCTAAGTAGTGTATTGATCACGAGCTTAGGTCGGATAGATCCTTAAGACCGAACCCGATAGTATGTCACTAACAAGTTTAGGTCGGACCATGATCTCGGCATGCCTTAATAGTTTCCCTCACATCTATATCATGATAATCAGCCTAACCGAACTAAGGCCGTTAGGTCGGACTAAGCTGTTTCGCTGACACAGTAGGTAAAGCTCATCATAGGGTTAGGTGTACATTTTGAAATACATGCAGAGATTTCCCAGATCTTCAAAGAGGGAGAAGCCCATGAAATCCGGTCAAGACAGTATGAACGTACACGCCACGCTAAACAGAGGGGAGCAGAGGTGAGCCTGTCAATCATGAAGGTTGAACGGACATATCTCATCTAGTCTGGAGGTATATATACTAAGTCTTCAGACTTAGTGAGGTACGTAACATTTTATGATTCAAGCTCTTTTGTCAATACTGTTTATCTTCTTCCACATCTCTAACTTGACCGTCGGAGCCTATACAGGGGGGAAAGCCCCGCTCTTCTCTTGATCATTTACAGTTGTTACCAGAACAGTTTACAAATCACGTTTTTCTCCATCATCCTTGTTGATCAGAGATACCCAGGTCAGTTCCCAGTGCAACTATATCCCTTTGCAGTGAAGTTTCCATCAGTCTGGCCCGTGCTGTTTAAGAAGGTTCATTGGACCGTAAGAAGCACCACAAAAAGAACATTTTTGCGTCACATCAGTTTTCTTTATAAAAATTTTAAAAAATATTTTGAAACATAATATAAATTTTTAGCGAAAACGAAACTGAAAACGAATCCCCCAAATTCTCCCAGGAATTAGTTTTTAAGGAGAGACGAGTTCCCGTAATTCATTTCTCTTTAAAAACGAATTCGCGAAGAGAACTGAGTTCGGGGAATTCGTTTATCCGCAAGTTCGTTTCTCAGAAAAATTTAAAAAAAAAAAAAAAAAAAAGTGGGGAAAACGAATTCTGTCTGTGGAACCAAGGAAATATATATATATATATATATATATCTGTATATAAATAGGGCAGTCGTCGTCAACCTAGAAAAGAAAATTTGGAAGACCAAAAAGGGCAAAAACAGAGAAGCTCCGGCGACGTCTCCAAATTATCGCCGACCCACCCACGCCCTAAACCTTGAAATCTGAAGGCTTGCGCCGCCGCCTCGAACCTCAGGTTGACCGGTCCTATTGTCCGTCAATTGAAAGGGGCAGAATTAAACAGCGCCGCGACACCGATTGTTCGAAGAAGAGCCGACCCATCCCGACCTAAGGCCTTGCAGTCCTACGCAGCTCCATCCCACCCTGGCCCCCAAACACTGCAGTCTGAAGCAGCTACGCCCCAACGCATAATCGGACCGCCACTGTTGTCCACAAATTGAAACAGCCCAAGACGGAACCCTAGTTCTGAGTAGAGGCGAGATCCCTGCTATTCCGGAGCCATTTCCACCGATTTCCCCTGCTATTCTGGCACCCTATGTGTCGTCAGTCCGATTATCAAGTCCGATTATCAGGTCAATCACTGAAACACAAAAAGGTTTGTTATTCTTTTTTTTTCCCTATTTTGAATTTTTTGTTTTGACAATCTTACTGGAATTGAAAGAAGGGTTGTAGGCCTTGGTCATTGAAAGGATTTTATGTGCGTTGGGTTTTGTTCATTAAGCTGCAACTTGGTTCAAAACCATTGTTTATTTGCATCCATCTGTGACTGTCTTCTTGAGGTCCCGAGTCCAAAATTGGGACATTAGTTTTTCTCCTTTATTATTTATTTATTTATTTATTGGGTGTCAATTTTGAAAGCCTTTGTCATCTTGTTTTTGTAGGATTCTTTGCGAAATGGTGTGATTGTTTAATGGATAGTTCGTGTGTCATGTTTGTTTGTTTGTTGAGATATACTGTTTTTATGAGATATTGTGTGATTAGAACAATTTTCTCCAATCTGTTTATGAGTTCTGCTCTATTTAGGACCATAATCTTTGTTAAAGGTTTTGTGGCTGCATTGATAGCTTCAAAATCACTGTGCATCCAATTTCTATGCATTTTATGGTTCTTCGAGAAAAAAGTCAATGTGAATGTGAATGGTTTTGTGACTACAGTCAATGTTCTACTTGCTATTTTAGGTGTTTGAAGGGAACTCTTTGTGGTGTAAGTCATGTTGACTTGTGTCATGGATTTTCCGTGAAAAGTGGATAGAGCAAAACCTTTTCACCGATATGCTTTTCTTTAAAGGTGTGTATGTATTTTTCTTTTGAGACAAGAAACTGAAAAGAATGTTTTTCAAAAAGGGAAGGCTCATTGTTAAAGAAACTAGCATTTGTGGCATAAGTCTTGTAATGTGAGACCATTGAGCATCATTTAAGAATTTTTTGCACTTTGTTCTTCTAGTTTGTGTCCTGAACAATGTTTTACAAAATTTAATTTGTATAGTTTATCAATCCAAAGTGATGAGTCTGAGTGTAGTTTTTTTTTTTTAGTTTAAATTATAAAGATTTTGCTGATTAACTAGCAAGCACTTAAAGATGAGGAAACAAATTGGGGGTTCTGTAATATATAGTCTGTAGGAAAAATGATTGATTCTCTGTACTGCCTAGTTCCATTGAACTAATGGATTTGTGCTTTTTTTGTGTTTTAAGATGTCACTCTGAAATAAGGGAGGCAAGTTTCTAGATATAAGCTTACTTATTTTGTGCATAGGATTTTCTTTCAGGTTTCTTTAGCACACTACTAGGTCGCAATATCATGCATGTTCTAATACAAGTGCTAGAGAAGTTGGTGAAAGTGAGAAGTGTACTCTCATAGTTTTTCAAAACAGATTGGAAAGTTTTGACATGCTTGTATGATACAGGCTGATCATATATGCTGCAATCGTAGAGCTTAAAAATATTACTCTTTGAAGTTTCTTTGCAGCAGTTCTGTTCCTTTGCTAATGCTTTGTAGATACTGAGTGCAGGCCTCAAATATGACTGCATTATATTTGCTGGTCTGTTGTCCTTTAGATCATTTCGATCCTCACGAGAAATCTAGTCAATGAGTTAGGCTTCAGTTACCTATTATCATTGTAACCTCTCTTTGGAAATCTAGTTAAACATATTTTTGGAACTGTTTATGAGTTAAGTTGTTGTATACACTGACTGAACAAAATTCTTTGTTATATATGGAGAATTCAAATGTCAAGTTTTAAAGCTTTGAAAATAAAGAAAATTTTGATGGATCCATTCTTTTTGAAAATGTTTAGTACTAATACGGGGGTAAACACTAGATTACTGGTTTCTATTTGCTTTTTGGAGTTATATGTGTTTGTTGTTCCTATTAGTACTGAAAATTGACTCTTTTCTTCGTCGATCGTCAAGGAAAAATCTCCATTTGCATACCACTCAGTAAGTTGGCATCATTAGTTCATTTTCCACGTTCAGGTTCTGACTGTTGGTACATAGCACATGCACTCTTTGTCCATTTTCTTGTCATTTTTATGCAAAAGGTTGAGTTTTGTGAAGATTGTAACTTCTATGTCACTATGCAGAAGGACCATTGGGGTTCAATTTGCCCTAGATGCAATGAAGGGATAGAGAACCTTGAGCATTTAAGCGAGTTTGGGGGCTATCACCACTGCCTAGTTCAAATTTGATGTGGGAGAACCGAAACATTTGCAAGATGGATAAGAGATTGGTTCCAGCAAGCACCGGACAAGGAAGCTATAGCCTTATCATGCTATGTTCTGTACAACATCTGGATGTCAAGGAATGCAGCAATTTGGAATAATGAAGATCACAAGCCTCATCAGACGCTACATATAGCACAGGAAATTCAAGTAGGCAAGCCCAATAAATTGAGGGAAACTACAGATTTTGTGAACTCAGGGGACCACTACGAAGGAGAGAACCAATTTCCCTCAATGTTTCCATGAAAGCTCCCAGGATAAATGCCCGTGTCTGATCCAAATGCACCATCAATGCACCCTCACCGTTGCAAGTGCAGGCAGTGGCTTGCCTTAAAGCAGTACGGGAGGCATCAAACAAAGGACTGACAGTATTTTTTACTGAGCAGCTCCAGAGAAGGCAACTGGAAGACGTGTTCATAAGCAATATCTTAAGTGATATAAGATACTATGGATCTAATGGGGAGACTTAAGCATTATAAAAGTACCAAGAGCACAGGTGCAACTGGCTCATGTACTGGCTAAGAAATGTAATTCATCTACTTAATTTCCGCAATAATAATAATTTGTTTGGCAACTAGTGATTATTTTATTGCACTTTTGGATGTTTACTATTACATATTTGTATATCCGAAACATGCTTACTATTTGTATTACTTTGTAGAATTTATCATCTAATTATTTCATCGCAATTTGCCAAATTTCTACATTCAAACATGTAATCTTATTATTAAAACATAAGTTCTTCTTTTATATAGTTCATTTTAAATTAATTATTTTCACAAAAATGTATGACTTATCGAGAACTTATCTATACTCTCCATTCATGCTCCTTTAAACTAAAAATAAATAAAAACATAAACATCAATATCGATCTAATGTTATTTCGTTTTTAGATAAATCAATTTATGAGTTTCGTTTTTAACGGAATTAATTATTTTTAAAACATAAATGCGTGACTAAATTTTCAAAGATAAATGATTTCCCCAAATTCTTTTCTACGGAGATTTTATGTATTTCAAAAAATGCCGTAACTTACTTCCTCTAAAATTTTATTAAATTCCAAATTAAAATTTCAGTTATATAATTTTGTTTTGCCGTTTTCTCATAACAACTCAAAAACGAATTACGGGGGTTTGTTTCGAATCACTTGAAAACTCCTTTTTCATTAAATAATATTTATTTTTTTTAAATGAATAAAAACTTAGAAACATGTTGGTGAACTCGTTTTCAATGAAAATAATTATTTAATTTTTTTAAAATTCGTTTCAATATAATTATTTTTATTTATTTTAAAAATAATTTTAGTGGGAGGAAACGAATTCATGAATTCGTTTCTTAATGAAATTAATAGAAAAAAGAAAAAAATTAATTTCTCCAGGGAGAAAAAGAATTCCATGAATTTTTTCAGAGAGAAAACGAATTCCCTGAATTCGTTTCTTACCGAATTTATGTTTTTTAATTTTTATTATTTTTGAAGAAAACGAAGAGAAAACGAATGTCCCAACTTCGTTTTCTATATTTTGGGAATTTTAATTTTTTTTGATTATTTTCGTATTTATATGTGGCCAAAATGAATATTTGGGGAAAAAAATCTGACTTTTTATATAAAAAAATTCGGAATTGTTATCAGTATGACACATTTTACTATTCGTAAGACACTTTTTTAAATTTCAGCCTAAGAAATTACAAAAATGCCCTTCACTCTCTTAAAGTAAAAAAAAATTTCACTGCCCCCTTTTCTTTCCAGTCGGCTTCTTCCCCATTCCAGTGCCTTCTTCCCCATTCCTTCTTCTACATTTCCGTCGGCCGTGGCAAGCGCTCCCACCGTCCACCCGAGCACCGCAGCTCTCCATTTCCGTTCGTGCCAAGCTCTCCATTTCCGCCGCCGCCGGTCCATCCCTCTCTGCCGCCGCCGCCGCCTCTCCACATCGGTTGGTGGTTTTGTTTTGTGTTTTTAAAATTTTTTCAAAATCTTCAACTTGCATTTAGTTGGTTGTTATGAAGTTTATGGGCAAGTGTATGACTGATATCGGATGTTTGTTGCGTTTTCCGGCTGTTTTGTGCATAATTAACATGCAATTTCCATGAATGTGTTTTGTCGGGATTTCGGGGATTTTTTGAATGGAAATTTTGTTTAGAATCTTGAAAGATTGCATTGTATTGGTTGTGTAGTAATGTTTGGTAGTGCTTATATTGCGATTCCGGCTGCGGAGTTAACATTTTAGGGTAAATTTCGGGTTTGTTAGTCGGAAAAATGATTTTCCGACGAACGAACCGGAAAATCACTTCCCAAAAAAAAACGCTTCCCCGAAGCGATTTTTACCCGGAAAAACACCCAATCCAGGCGGATTAACTTACGAAAATCGCCTGTTTCAGGCGATTTTTTTAGGGAAAGACGCCTGATCCAGGCGTTTTTTCCTAAGCAAATCGCCTGAAATAGGCGATTTTCCCTTTTTCTGTCTTGCTGTTTAATTTTTTTCCTGTTAATATGTTGTTTGGTTCTGTATTTTTATTAATATTAATTGTTGTGCAACTTTATAATTACATATGGGGGATAGATTTAAAGGTAATATATTTCGTCGGACGGGAAAAAGATCCAAATCCGGAGAGAGTAGTAATCCGGAAACATCCTGGGAGAGTGGTATTCTGGAAAAATCCGGGAGTCTATTATTCTAGGTGCGGAAAATGCCCCTCGTGTTCCTCCAACGGCGTCTGAGCGTTCGAGGAAGGTCGTGGCATGATCGCGAGCATCTTCTGCCACTGGGAATGTCACTGCTCCCATTACGGAACACTCAGTTCAACCTTCCGTCTCTGGAAATGAGTACATTGGTGCGTCCTTTACCGAACAACCTTTCACACCGCCATTTTCAGATGTTGAAATGTCCCATAACGATGGTGACGGCGAGAGGGACTGTGGAAGAAGTGATGCTAAAGGGGCGAATACAAGCATCGAACCAACTAGGAGAGCAGGGAAATGATTAATGGGCAGTGACGCTAGGGCAGTGATTGTAGGGTGGAAGGATTACAGGGAGCTAGACCATCCGCTCGAAGGTAGTCCTGTAATCCCTGAGTTGCTTTTGAGTTTCAAAGGCCACACTGCCTACCACGTTTGGAATGGAGAGGTAATTCTATTAAATTGCGTACTTCTTTTTTGTGATGAATTCGAGCAGTTAATTTTTTCCTAATTATATATGCTTCATTACTTGTGCTCCAAAGTGGAATAATACAATATTTTCGCATAGTTTAAATTCTTTTTTACAAAAGAAATGCTTTAGAAATTGTATCCCTCTGTTGTAATTCCATTCTTTACATTTGGTAGGAACGGGGGATATTGAAATGTCATAATGGGTCCGATCGCTTGAAAAATTGGCCAGGCGATGATGACATGAAAAAGCTTATAGAGGGGTCCAGTTTGGCCCATTTAGTACGCATGCATGATGAGTTAGACGCCGCTCTGCTCTGTGCCTTTGTGGAGAGGTGGCATCCGGAGACCAACTCATTCCACTTGCCATTCTGGGAGATGACAATAACATTGCATGATGTTGCCTACATACTGCGCATTCCGCTTTGGGGTAAGCCCATTTATGGAAAAACAAAGACTGCACAAATAGTGACGAATGTTGCAGCTGTGTTGGGGAAAGATGAAGTGAAACTGGATAAGCCTGGATTTGTGAAGTTGACAAGCATTGAGGCAACGGTAGATTTGATCAAGTGAATGCCGCCTCGAGTTATTTATTGTGGGTTTTAGGGCTTTCCTTGTTCGTGGACAAGTCGAAAATCCACGTCTCTGCGCAATATTTAACTTTCCTTCGCGATATTGAGACAGTAAGTGAGTACTCATGGGGCGCAGCTTGCTTGGCATACTTATATCGCCAACTTGGGAAGGCATATAGGGCACAAAGTGCGTAATTTTCTGCTTGTTCGACTTTACTGCAGGTTTGTCAATGTACATGTTGCTTTCCTTACTATACAGTGCTGTATTTTGGTGTGCCATATGTTTTAATTATTCTTCTGTTCATTCTTATTAGAGCTGGATATATGAATACTTCCCAACATTCAGTTCACTGAAGAAGAGGTCGTGGAATACTGGATGGCCTGCATCAATGAAATGGCAAGTTGGTACCGGGAAGAAGCGTGTTGCAAAATATGATTTGGAGGCTTACAGGAGGGCGTTAGATGCACTGCAGCCGAACGAGGTAATATGTCTGTTCCGTGTGTTTGTAAAGGGTTTTTTCCTATTTCTGTCATAACTTTGTTGATTTGTTTTATTGACGGACAGGTTAATTGGATACCATTTGAGCCCAATCCGGCATTGGTCCCTAAAATTTCCTTGTATAGGGGACTTATATATTGCGTTAACGTTGAAGAGCCCTACATGCCGGATCGAGTGTTAAGACAGTTCGGTTACGCCCAACAAATTTCCTTTCAAGTCTTCAAACCGAAGGAGTGCTACAGAGGCCCAGAGACAAAGAAGTATGTCTGCAAGTACGTTGCTGACCTCAGTGGTTGGGAAATCTCTCATACAAGGCTTCTGCGGGATATGAAGAGGGTCGAGTATACTGACGAAGCATGCAAGGGTTACCTTGAGTACTTCCGGTCGCAATCGCACATCCGTGTTAGTAGGGGTCCGGTTGAGGAATACACTTCAGATCCTACTCAGTTGTCCCTCAATGCAGTGAGTTTAGGATGATTTTAGATTTTATTTGTACCTATATCCGTCTTACTAGTTACTGATTGGAGTATAATTTTACTTGTTGCAGCGACTTCAATACTTAGCATGTAGGGCAGTCTTTTTCCATCCAAGAGTTGAACACGCCGTCAATCCTGAGACACGTAGGCAGGCTATTGCAGAGGTTGCTTATCATTTGGAGGCCCTGATGCCGGGACTCGAAGAACTTGCGATACGACCTCCTTTTCAGCCGTAGTGCATTGTCTTCCTTATGCTTGGATTATGTAATTAGTGAATTAACTGTAATGGTGGCCGAGTGAATTGTTTTTATTCCCGTATACAATTAGGATGTTTAATTAGTGTGATTAACTGAGTATTGCTGGTGAATGATTTAGAAATGTTAATTTAGTGATTTATTATGTGGTCTGAACAGGTTTTAAGGTGCTCATGTATAGGGGAGACTCTGCCCAAATTTCGCGAGGCTAAACACACAATACTCCATTAATACACTTCAAACTTGCTAGAAAAGTAAAAAAATTTAGTCTAATGCTACTGTACCTCTAAGTTTCTGTAATACAATACTGAAATTTGCTGAAAACATTACTGTGTAAATATACTTAATACATCTAATCCTAATGTTCGCCTAAATTTTCATTAATACATTATGGAAAATTGCTGAATACATTACTTTGCTGCAGACACTTCAAATTAATACAGTAATACATCTATAATACATTAATACACTTAAAATTTGCCACAGAAGTAAACAAATGTAGTCTAATCCTACTGTACATCTAATTTTCAATGCAAACCAAACCTACACCCCTAAACTTTTGAAATCATAAAATCCCTAAACCCTAATCGATAACTATCGTGGGTTTGGTGTCTACATTACCTATGCTATCGACGTACAACCTTTGATAATTATCTAAGCGTGATTGTAACCTGTCCTTCACCTCATCCATCATGTTTTCTTTATCGTGTCGCCACAACACACAGATTGGGGGCAACAAGATTTCACCCCTCGTCTCCAAACAAATGAAATGGTTGCTCCGGATATGACCCATAGTGATATACGTGTTCGGATCATCACATACACCGGACTCCCGCAAGCGAAGTGGAATGAAGGTGCTACATTCCGCGCCGTAGAATGCAAATACTTTCTGGTACCTCGTGGCAACAAGTAGGCCAAATAGATAAGTGTCAAACCAAAACTCCTTTGTTGCAGGACTTAAATGGTAATCCAACACTGTAAGAGCTTTATCGTACATTGCTTCACCGAGAACTCCAAACCATAATGAGGCATACGCGTGAAATTCATGTACCAGCTCCCGCCGGACTTGAGACCAAAGTGACTTGTCACCATGTACAAATTTAGATATTACCCTAAAACCGCAGTGTCCGTCCCCCATTACATTTTTATAATCCACCACATAATCGAACACAAACGGTTTTACCAAAGACGGCAAATTGAAAGGCTAGTTGGATTCGTTAGAAGTCATTCGATTCCTCCTGGTTGATGACCCACTTGACCTGCTGCGCCCTGCACATGTTATTCGAATGCATGAAACAATAGATGCATCATAATGAAGAAGTGCCAAAAAAAAAAACCAATAAAAACCAATTGAAACGTATATGCCAATTATATTTACCTCGTCCTCTGGATCTGACTCTGCCAATGTCTGCGGCCCTCTAGGCATGCTCGTAGCCCGATAGCTCTCGCTACATAGAGTTGTTTCTCAGCCTTCCCCTATGTGGCCTTTGTATCGGATCAGCGAGGTCAACGATCTCTGGATGCAAAGTGCTATGCATGACACCCGGTACTCTATAAATGTCCGCAGTCGGACGCTGCGAGGCCTCAACATACATTTCATACAGTCGCCCTTGTACTGTTTGCCGTTCATCATCGCTAGCCATGTTTCCCTCGTCCAAAGATAGGGTCCTCCAGAAGAGGTCCACATCCAAATGATCAATAGGTGTGTAATTTCTAACTATTTCAACCATTTGATGCACACACGGCAAGCCATATCTAGTTCGCAGTTCACAACCACACAGCTCATTATTTGCCCCATAGACTTCACCTCTCTTTTTGTATTAATTTACCAACAACATTATGGTATCTTGCGAAACTCTCCCATTGATCCTACTATACAACAGGTAGTTGGCTTCACGCAATGTTTTGCTTGAGATGCCTCCATTTTACTACGTATCTCACCCAAATGCAACTTTATCATCTCATTAATGCCCAGAAAAATTGTAAAAAATGATCCTCTATCAGTTTTAATAGCCCGCTTCAACATTGCGCGCGCACTCTCAGCCCTGCAGAGATAGAAAACGGACAAAATTAATGCTTTAACACAGCTAAAAAAGTATAATGAATTCATATCTATAACTATATGCGAAAAAGTTAATAGATTCTCACATGTTATTTGTGCACCCTCCATAATGTTTTATCTCTTTAGTCCAGAATGAAACAAACTTGGTCTTGTGGGGATCCAACTATGTATGGTGCATATAATTAACCACAGATATCCACCAGCCTCTATATTTAGTCTCAATGATTTCCACAGCTTTCGTGAACTTTTCATACGTTAGAGCACTCATCACTCTTCTCCACCGACCTTCAAACTCATCTAATATCTCTTTGTCCGTACACACAGTCAATGCTTTCTTCTTTACATCCATGGCAATATGCCTTCTGCACAGTAGTTGTTTAGCATCAGGGAAAACATTGTGCACAGCTTTCAGTAGAGCCGACTCTCTGTCCGTCATAATAACATGTGGATATTTCACTGGCTCAAAAAGTTGCCTCAACCTAGTCATAGCCCAGAAATAAGTTGCATAGGTCTCATCCCTCAAGAAAGCAAAAGCAACATGAATGTATTGATCCGTCGGAACGTGAGCGACTATCTGAAGCAGCGGCATGTCATACTGGTTGGTCTTGTATGTCGTATCCATGTACAATACGTAAGGAAACGTACGAAGCAGACTAGGAACATCCTCATGGGCGAAGAACACGTTTTCAAGAGCATTACACTCATCTTCCGCTGTGTACCAATAGTGGTACCTGTAATCCTGCATTTGTTTCAAGAAATATTGTATAGTGCTTAAATCTCCCCTCTTGTCTCTTCTAACCTTCGTCGTTTCGTTGTACACCTGCCTAATGCGTGTGACATTAATCGCATTGTCATATCGCAGTTTTGCCAACATCTGCTTTGGAGCCAAATTTATCTTCATCATTTCTGAAATTTTCTCCTTCTCCTCTTTATTCAACTTGGAGTGCTTTTGATGCCAGTTTCTAACAAGGGGTAATTCATGATTGTGCTGACCTTTAATGACACTCAGCTTCCAGCTACCCCCACTAATTTCTTTCCCTAATAATTGAAATGGACAACCAGTCAGCTTGCTACTAGTGTTGTTACAGGGTATTTTCCCTTCGCCCAAGGGTGCTTTGCTTCTAACTTCCCCCGATCTATCACAACATATGTCAACTCTCCCTCTTCTTCCTTTTAGAGGCCCCTTCCACTTTTTAGAAGAAGTTATTTTAGTATCAAAATTATGCTCTGCCTCTCTGGTTTCAACCCACCCAATCAAATCAGCTCTAGTCATGAACTCTTCCTCAGTCCGAAAGACATCTGTGTAATCTGGGAAGATTCGATCATCCGAAACACGCAGAGCCTGTCAAGAAAACATATAGAACATTAGAAATTTCCGAAATCGGGGGCGAGATAAGATTATGGGTAGAATCGCCCCTCATAGGCGATTCTATCCCTTGGAATCGCCCATAAAGGCCGATTCTAAGGCATATAATCACCCACGAGGGGCGATTAAATTCAGCAGAATCGCCCACGGGGGGCGATTTTATCTGATAAAATCGCCCCCCGTGGGCGATTCTCCCCCAGTGAACGAAAAGCATAAAAATGGTGCTACCTTTTGTCCATAAACATTGAAATGTGATACGTACCGTGTAATATGGATCTTCATTTGTATTTTCGTCCATGGCACGCAAGCAAAATGCAAGTTTTTTAATGGAATGAATGTAGTGTATATAATGTTTAAGGAAAAGATTGATAGGAAATGGGAGGATATTTTGAGAGAAAATATAGTGCATGTAGTGTTCATATGGATGAAGAAGGGGGGTAAATTAGGGTAAAAAATGTGGGTAACTTTTTTTTTTTGAAGTTAGAATCAAGGGCATTAATGTCTTTTCACCACTTAAAATATTAAAGAGTGTCCTGTGTTTAGTAAAATGGTTCCTGCAATTAACATGCCCCAAAAAATTTCAGATTTTTTTTCTTAAAAAGTTAGTACTAGAGGCGTGCTTTCAGCAACACGCCTCCAAAACTGGCCTTTACAGTTATGTAAACAAACACGCCCGTTCTGCTCATCTGCCTTTACGCATCATCTTCGCAGAAGCGGACTCTTCCTCTGCAGCGGTGGCCGGAAAACACAAACAACATCGCTGGACTCTTCTTCATCTTAGGTCATTACCACCCTTGTCTACTGAAGGTATTGTTTCATTCCTCAGAAATTTTTGATTTCCAAATAATTAGGGCATAATTTCACAAAATACATTTGTGAATAGTTATGGCATTATTATTTTTTTTTTTTTGGATTCTTGTGTGCTAGTTTTGATAATTTTTAATACTATCATGGTGCTGGGTTGGGAAAAAAAAAATAAGATTGGAAAAACAATAGTTGTAGCACCAAGCTTGATGCTTGTGCTGCTGCAGAAGAAAAACTGGTTCTTTTAGGGCCTGTTCTTCACCCTAAACTCAGACCTGGGTTTAGGGTGATTTTTGGGTCTGAGTCCAAAATTGGGCTTATATTGGGCCAGACCCATGTTATGCATTCCCAATCTCAAACCCAAGTCTGATTCTTAGGTTTGAGACCCATGAAAAAACCCCTCCCTTTGCGATACCCGATCCCAAATTCAACACCTCCCCTCCTTTCTTCCTCACGATCGCCGGCCATTTTTTCCCATTTTCCCCTCCGATTCAACCCGTTATTTTCGGCCTCCTCTAGCTCGGGTTAAATGTGAGGGACGACTGCTGAACTCCCTCCGTGAAATTCTCTGCAAAACAGCAAAAAGGTGGCGTTCGACCAGCAGGGAAGCCACGTTTCATACGGGAAGAACTTGCCCTAAGCTCCAAGTTTTGGTTTTGCAGGTACGGTATTTCTCTAATCCTACAACCTCTGAATAATAATTTGTTCAATTATTTCTCAAACGCGTATTGATGTTCTCTATGATTCAATGTCATTTGGTGGTTCAAATTGGTAAATGTCGCCAAATAAAAAATAAAAAAAAACAGAATCCGAATGGTGCAGAAGTAGAAATGGGATTCTGCATATTGATTTGCTGTGTTCATCCTCCATTCACTTTCACTTACAAATTGCTTTTAGGGGAATTTGCAGTTTGTATTTGTCTATGGTGCCACAATGATGTTAGGTTTTCTGCTATTTTTTCTCTGGTATTTTATAAACACTTTAGTTAGCTAATGTGCGTGTGTGTGATGTGTGTGCCTCACCTCTCTTCCTCAATTACCTAGGATGTTGCAAGTTTTTCCTTTTCTCCGTTTCAATTTTTAGTTTGTTCTTGACTTTGGTGCCACATTGTGGTTAGGTTTAATGCTGGTTTTGTAATGGTATTTTGTAAACTTGTAAGGTTCTGCATCTTTGGTGAGGTAATGCGCATTTGTGTGTTGTGTGTGCCTCACCTAAAATCCTCAATTAACTAGTATGTTTCTAGTTTTTCCTGTTCTCTGTTTCAATTTTCAGGTTGTTATTGACTTTGGTGCCACATTGTGGTTAGCTTTAATGCTAGTTTTGTAATGGTATTTTCTAAACTCGTAAGGTTCTGCTTGTTTGGTGAGCTAATGTGCGTGTGTGTGTGCTGCGTGTGCCTCACATCTCTGCCTCAATTAACTAGTATTTGTCAAGTTTTTCCTTTTCTCTGTTTCAGTGTGCAGTTTGTTCTTCATTTTAGTGCCCCGTTGTGGTTATCTGTAATGCTGTTTTTGGTGCGTCATCCTCCTTGTTGTGGATTCATGTCGATATGTAAATATATTTCCAGCTCCTTTTTTTTTCACCTGAAAAAGATTGAATTTATGATAACCCTACGTGGACTTTTTTTGTTTTCTAATCAAATTTCAGTGGATTTGATGGCTGGGATAAGTTAATGTGATTGGGTAATTTGATATTTGATGTGGCCCTGTTCTTTCTTTGGGATAAAAATTGTAGATTTAGTGCTTGATTTGAATATCTTAGCTAATTTGAGGATAAATGGAAATTCTTATTTTTTTGTGATTAGCTACTGCTTGAATTAAATTTGGGATTATGTAGTTTGATATGAACCCTTTGTTGAAGTTTGAGTTTCTATTTCTCCTTCAATAGTATTGAAGTAGTTATAAAAAGGTAGAAATTTTTGAGAAAAATCCATACATTCATTATTGCCCTAATGTATTCCTTTTGGTAATCAATCCTTTTATTGACTATTGTTAGTGTGAGTTTTTGCTGTTTGATTTTGAAGATACTTATAGAAACTTTTAGGGTTGTCTTAGTAACTTGAAACTTTTGGAGATTTTTGATGTCCGTACATATTAGTGCATTTTAGTTTCCATTTAGAGAACAGATTTTTCAATGAGAATGTGCTTTGTAATTTTGTATCCCCGGCTTTGATTCTGCTTCCAATCACAATGCTTTTCCTTTCTTCTTTATGCAAATGCACTCTTGAAGTAACTCTTTTTAATGCTGTATCCAAAATGCCAAACTTTATTTTTAAAAGAACTTCGTTGATTTAATCTCATGTCTATTAGAACTCCATGCTTTTTATGAATTTTGTATGACCACATTACTTTATTATTGACACCAAGCATTTGGGATTATGTAGCCTTATATTGGAAGAAAGTATTTTGTGCTTTCTTGTTCTGCCTTGATTTTGCTTTCTCCTGTTTCGTTTAAGGCTTGGCCAGCCTGCTAGAGATTCAGTCTAATAGGCTTTTGGATTGTTACTGCAGTGTTTATTTTCCTTTCGGTGTGGACGGTATGGAACGCTTATTAATGCGTTTGTATATTTGGTAACTGTCGGATAAATTTAGCTCGTATTTATGCCGTTTATAATTATTTTGTTACGAAATTAAGCGCAAAATTTTGCGATGCATAAGTAGTTTCCATTCATCCTACGCACAAATGAATTAAATTTTTGGTTCTATTAACAATCAAATTAACAGGTGTCAAGCAAATTGACGTTTTATTTGAATTATGCTATTTTCATTTTTCGAAAATTTTTTTAAAAAAATTGAAAATAAAATTTTTCAGAAGGTTTAAAATGAAAAGAACAGGAACTTTAGTGAAAATTGAATCGAATGTTAAAAAATAGGAAAAAGAAATTTTGGACTAAATTTGGGCTGAGACCCGTGTTCTTTATTTTGGGTTGAGAACCGGGTTACAACCCAGTTCTCAGAACCCTGTTTCTTAAAAATGGGCTCAGACCCAGGTTGGCTGAGAATAGGTTCTGAGACCTATTCTCAGAACTACATAAAGAACAGGCCCTTAATACCAAATCTTGGTGCTTCATTTTGACTACAAAAAACAGTGTTGACAACAATTCCAAAAGGTTTGCTGATTCAGGATTTGAAAAGAGTGTTAGATTATCTTCTTCTAAAACTATGGAGACTTTTTGGCTACCAAATATTTCTGACAGCACTGAGGTTATTGTTGCTTGCACACTCCAATCTGTAAAGTAGCAATTGTGAAAATATGCAGTAAAAGAAAAAAAGCCAAGACCGGGGCTGGCCCTAAAGCAGGGCAAATTATCAGACAATAAAGCCTGAATCATAAAATAAAAACAAGTAATCAAAATATGAGAAGGGGAGAATTGCATAAGAAGAAAGGAGGAAGAACAGGGAAGAAGAAGAAGAAGAGAGAAAAAGTGGGAAAGGTTGTATTAAGATTGAGAAATTCAGAATAACAAATCACATAATTCTCTTGCTCAAGATTCTTTCCCTCTACGCAGTTACACAGTTCCCGAACTAACAAAATTGATGACTCACTCGCCAATCATTGGTTTACAGAACTCAAGGCATCTCAGCAAAAAGCCTTGCAGTAAAATATGGTTTCTACACTTAGCCAAATTCACGAATTGTTTGCAGCATTATTAAAGAACCAAATAAAAGGAGTGAAACTATTCCGTTCCACTAATTACTTACTAATTTCCTAAAGTCATTTAAAGCAAATTTTCATGACAAACCACTCTCCTTAAAAAGAGCTTGGCCTCAAGCTAAAAAATCTGGAATTCCTTCTTGATGACTCCAGCATCCTCCCAAGAACAATCTTCTTCTGCCATGCCTTCCACTGCACAAGCCACTGAGTTATGCTTGTGTTTCCTTTCTGAAAAATCCTTCTCTGCCTGATCCTCTTTGGCCTAAGAGAATTGCCCTCAAATGCACATTCTTTAGGAATAGGTATGCTACTCACAGGGACATCACCATAGTGTTTCTTCAAGAGTGATATGTGAAAGACATGATGTATCTTGCTATGTTGAGTCAATTTCAGCTTGTAGGCTATTCTCCAAGCTTCTCAAGCACATGAAATGATCCAAAGTATTTGGGACCCAACTTTTGGTGAATTCTGAAAACCACAGATCCTTGCCTATTAGGTTGTAACGTCAAGTATGCCCATTCTCCCACTTCCAGCTTCCTTTCCAGTATTTTCCTATCAGCAAAGTATTTCATTCTTTCTCTAGCCTTCCTCAGCTGTTCCTGAATGCACTAAGAGATCTCTTCCCTTTTCTGCATCATGTCACTAGCAGCTGGAACCATTACTTCAGAGAAAGTTCGTAGAGGAATTTTAGATGGTTTGGATCCATATAGAGCCTCAACGGGAGTCATCTCTAGACTAGAATGGAAAGTAGTATTATACCACCATTTAGCTAACCCTAAGCAACTTTTTCAACTACTAGGTTTTTCACTGCAAAAACACCTCAAGAATGCTTCCAAAACCTAATTTAACCTTTCAGTTTGCCCATCTGTTTGAAGATGTAGGCAGAACTTAGGTTAAGTTTCACCCCTAACAAGCATATTGAACAATGCTTGCCAAAGCTTGCTGGTAGAGATCTTGTCTCTATCAGTGACAATGGATTCTGGTAACCCATACAGCCTAAACACTTAATCCAAAAAAAGTCTAGCAACTTGTGGGACATTATATGGATGAGCTAAGGGTAAAAAATGTCCATATTTTGTATATCTATCCACAACCATCAGTATAGCACAAATTTTCAGATAAAGGAAGTTGCTCAATGAAATCCATAACAATTATCCTCCATGACTGTTGAGGAACTGGTAAAGGTTGAAGCAAACCAGCTGGAAAGTGATCACCTGCCTTACTTATCTAACAAACTATATAATTTTTTACAAAGGTTTACACCTCTTGTCTTAAACCTGACCAAACAAAGTATCCTCCACTCTTTTTAAGGTGGCTTTTTGCCCAGAATGGTCTCCCAAGGCTGTGGCATGGACTGCTTCAATAATCAAAATCCTTGCCCTTGCATGTTTGCAACTACAATTCTATTCCCTTCCTTTAGAATTCCCTTCATGATTTGAAACTCTCCATTATTCTCATTATCTGTTGACAAAGCTGCAGCCATCATTTCTTGAATTTCCTCATCATCCTTGTAAATGTCTTTCACATGTTGCAGCCAAACAGGTTGTAAGGATGAGATTGCCCTAACTTCACAATTGATCTCATCTTTCTCCACTTCATTTACTGATTCAAAACTTCCCACTGGCCTCCTTGATAGAGTATCAGCGGCTCTATTTTCTGTGTCTTTCTTATACTATATTTCATATTTTAGTCCCATTAACTTTGTCAACCACTTGTATTGTAGGCTGTTGGTCAGCATCTATTCCAAGAGATATTTCAAGGACTACTGATCTGTCCCTATAATAAATTGATTCCATACCAAGTACTACCTGCATTTGTCCACATAAAGCACTAGTGCCAATAGTTCCTTTTAATTCCAGAGAGCCCCTTATTTTTATCACAAAATGCCTTACATATGAAGGAAATTGGTTTTCCCTCTTGCATAAGCACAACTCCCATTCCTAAATCACTTGCATCAGTCTCAACAATAAAAGGCTTGTTGAAATAAGGTAATCCTAACACATATGCAGAAGTGATGGCATTTTTTAGACTTTCAAAAACTTCAGATCCAACTTTGAGAAGTACACAACTCCATTCAATTCATCCAGCAACTCATCTATCAATGGAATAGGAAACCTATCTTTGATAGTGAGATCGCTCAGTCTTCTATGATCCACACAAAGTCCCTATTTACCATCCTTCTTCTTTACTAACAGTATTAAAGAAGCAAAAGGGTTGTTGTTGTTTTGAATCACCTTTACTTTCTAACATTTCTTCAATTTGCTGTTCTATCTCATCCATATGGCTGTGAGAATACCTATAAAGCTTTAGTTTTTTTTTTTTTTTTTTTTGGGCTGTAAAGCTTTAGATCTCTCAGGGGTTAGCTTATCAGGTGTAAAAAACACCCGAGGAGATTTGCTGAGAACTCCCTGAACGCATTCAGGTATCTAAGGGGGACTTTGATTTCCTTCACTCTGAGGAAGCTGAAGTAAGCAACAACTCTCTTTTCTAACCACAGAAAGTTGTTTAGCTACTTTCCCTTTTACCAATTGCATCTCTACAAGGTCTCCCTCTCCTTGCATGTAGCACAAATTCCCTTCTTTAGTAATGCAGATACTTAAGTTCTGGAAATCAAAACTTGTAGGGCTATAATTACTCATCCAATCCACCCCCAAGATGATATCCCAATCCTCCATCAGTAACAACCTGAAATCATACACAAACTGGTAGTCCTAAACTTTCCACATCACCTTTTGGACATAGTTTAGAACCCCTATAAACCCCTCCATCAACATCTATTACCATGTAAGGAGTAGCATTCACTTGCCTTAGTGATAACTTTGTGGCTAATTTAGTCCTAATGAAGATGTCAGAAGCTCCAGTATCCACTAAGATCTTAATAATTTTGCTATAAAGTTATCCATGTGGAGCAATGGTATTCTGCCATGCTTCATTTGACACAATATTCACAAAAAGCTTTTCTGTACCCGCTGAAATTTCCACTTCCTTTATTTTTAAATTCTCTTCCCACAACATCTACTTCATCCTTCTCACCAGTAACCAGAAAATTCACATGCTTATACTTGCATTGATGTCCCACAGTGTATTTATCACCACACCGAAAGCAAAGGTGATTGTTCTTCCTGTATTGTAACTCCTCAGAGGTTATCTTCTTAAAGTTCTCTGGATCCCACCTATTGTTACCCTTGTTTAGCACAGGTTTAGCCATAGGAGGCCTACTCACAGGAACATTAGTTCTATTCTTTTTCAGTATCATTTCCACTGATTTTTCCTGCATAATAGCTACCTGCCTCATTGACATTCTAACTATTGGCTTAAGTTCTTCTTTCAAGCCACTTACAAAACTACAAACATAGTAAGTTTCAGTGAGTTTAGCCTCCTTATACAGAATTAGGGATCTCAGTTCCTCAAATCTTTCCTGATATTCTCTAACAGTCCCATTCTGCACTAGTTTGTTAAACTCCTCCACTTCATCCACTCCCCGAAAACAGCTTCTATAAACTCTTGCCAATTCCAATTTCCTTTAGTCTCTTTTAACCTTGAAAACCACACTTCTGCTTTCCCTTCTAAGTAAATTTCCACAGCCTCTATTTTAGATTCCTCAGGAATTGAATGAAGATTAAAGAATTTAAAATATTTTCTCAGCCACTCTTTTGGTTTATCACCAGAAACCAACTTAATTCAATTCGGGATTGGCCAGACCAACTTACCTTCTGGATCTTTTCCTTCCATACTGTAGAACTCTCTCCTTCCAGAATGATTTTTGAATTTTCAGGAGGTGTAGGAAGTAGTGGTGTAGATCATTGAATAAGAACCTCAGCTTCAGCACCAATTTTCTTCTTCCCCTTGCTTTTGGCATTTAGATGCAGATTGATTTGAGCTACAGACTGACCCTGTCTAGTCATAACCTGAGTTATGCTCTCCAACCTTTCACAGATCTGATCAAATTTGGATTCCATAGTATTGAACCTCATTTCTAGACCTCCAAACTTTGTTTCCATCCGCTCAGTAGTAGCTTCTGTAGCTAAGTCATGAACTCTAGCATTCATTTTTTCTCAAGTGATCCTCCATTGTTTTAAACTTGGTACTTTCAGCCATCTCCACAATCCGAGGAACACGAGCTCTGATACCACTGTCAGACAATAAAGCTTGAAATCATAAAATAAAAACAAGCAACCAGAATATGAGAAAAGGGCGAATTGCAGAAGAAGAAAAGAGGAAGAACAGGGAAGAAGAAGAGAGAAAAAGTGGGAAAGGTTGTATTGAGATTGAGAAATTCAGAATAACGTATCACATAATTCTTTTGCTACAGATTCTCTGACTACATACCCTCCCTCTACGCAGCCACACTATTCTCGAGCTAACAAATTTGATGACTCACTGGCCAATCATTGGCTTACAAAATTCAAGGCATCTCAGCAAAATGCCTTGCAGTAAAATATGGTTTTTACACTTACCCAAATTCACGAATTGTTTGCAGCATTACTAAAGAAAGACATAAAAGGAGCGAAAATATATCGTTCCCCTAATTAGTTACTAATTTCCTAAATTCCTTTAAAGCAAATTTTCATGACACAAATATAGGCGATGCCCAGGGCCCAAGAGCTTCCGGGGTCAAAAATTTTACAGCCCACTAGTATAATGTATATAGGTAATTTAATTCTGGGCTAATAAATGAATTTTGCGGGCTAGTTTTCAAAATAAAATTTGTAGGCCCAGTGCGTTGATCCCATCCAAAATAGTCAGGCCCCCACGGTTTTTAATTTTTATTTTTTCATGCACAAATCAAAATTTGTTTTTTCTCATCTCTTTCTTACTCTAGTACTCCAACGATGTTTGCAACATCGACGGTGAGAGTACCTCTAAACTTCTGGCCTTCATCATTGTTCGTCGACAGCTGCTAGACTGAGAAAGAATCAATCAATTTCGCCATTGAAGTTCCTTTGGTCAACTGTTCTGTTCTTTAGGTTGAAAAGTTTATCCGATTGAAAATTGATAAATAAAACCAAGCTCTAGCTTGGGATCGGCTTTGCTTAAAGGAGAAAACAAAGGTTTGTTTGATTCCTAATTTGCTATACCCTATTTAATATTTTGGACTTAAGTTTGAATTGAGAATAAAGCGTATGTGTTGTGTTTTTGTATTTTTGTATGGGGCATGTTACTTGCAGGACGTTTTTTTTACTAAACACAAGACACTTTTTAAAATTTGAAGTGGCGAAAAGACAATAATATCCTTATACATTTCTACCCTCATGAATATTTTTACATACCATTTTTACCTATACCCTCCATCCTCATAAAAATATCCTGGCCAAGGCGATTAAGCTTGTTAAAATTGCCTGGTATAGGTGATTTTATCAGGAAGAATCGCCTAGGCCAGGCGATTTTACTCCGTAGAATCGCTTGGCAGAAGCGATTGTAGTGGAAACAATCACCTATACCAGGCGATTGTTTCCTCTTCAATCGCTTTGCCCAAGCGACTGAAGCCGAAACAATTGCTGTCCTTTGGCGATTTTTTCTGCTTCGATTGCTTCGTCTGAGCGATTGTCCCCACAGTTCGCCCACTAACATTGTTTTCAGGAAAAATCGCTTGGAAGAAGCGATTTTTCCTTAAAACATCGCCAAAGGCCATTTTTCCATGCTACTGGTAAAATCGCTTGCCGTAAGCGATTGTTTTTGGGGGAAATCGCTTGGAGGGGCGATTTTTCAAGGTTCAATGAACCTTGAAAAATCGCCCTTCATTGGTGATTTTTTTTGGGTTTCCCCACAGTTCGCCGGAAACCGGCGAACTAACCGAGAATTTACCCTAAAATTAGCACAACACATCCAGAAAACGCAAATGGAGACACCCGGAGCTGGACCGATTAAGCGAAGGAGATGGCGATGGAGATGGAACCGGAATCCGACCGATTGAGCGAAAGGCGAACTGGAATCGCAAAGGAGATGACCGGCCGAATGGAGTTGGAGCGCGAAGGAGATGAGCGGTTGCATATGCTGTAAAATTCCCCAATTTTACAGCACAAGGTAGTAGAAAAGGGAAGGGCAAAAAGGGAATTTCTCTTCGGAATTTTTTAAAAAGTGTCTTGTGTTTAGTAAACGGTGTCCTTCAAGTAACAATTCCGTTTTGTATTTTGTTTTTGGGGCTTCAAGTGTTTGCTATGTTCTCTTTTTTTTTTTTTTTCAACTCTTTTTAGATGTATTAATGCAGTTAAAATAGGTTTTAATGATAAATTTGAAAGCATATTTATGCTTGCTCTTGATGGAATATCGACTTTCATGTAACTCATGTCCATCTTGAGGTTTTAACGAGCAAGTAGGCAGTAGACAGTAGAAAGTTTCTGTTCTGATTTTCATTTTTCACATGCATTTTTTTTTTTTTTGTGTGATGCTCTGGAATTTTGTGTTGTTTGGTAGGTAGAATTGTTGTACACTTGGCTTTCTTGAATCTTACCTTAGCCTATTAGATTGCTGTGACAAATTGTTTTCAACATGTTTATGATAGTCAATGCTGAATGAAAGTTTAAATGTATTGGCAAATTTGTGTATTGAAAAGGATATTTTAGAAAATCTTAATACAAATACTCATAGTTGTCGAATCGAGATACGTATCGTGTATCGGAAATGCGATTTTATGAAAACGTATCGTGTATCGTATCGTATCGTAAGATACGTTTGTATATAATAATATAATATAAATTTTATAGATATTGAACATATATTAAAAAAGATGTCATAATTATATTTTTTTGATTGTATATAAATAAGTATAAAAGAATAAAATGAAAACAATGAATTTAAAAAAAATTAGAAAGGAAATTAAATGAAAGATACTAATTTGAGCATAATAAAAAAGATCTCCAAATTTGTCCCACATCGAGATTTTGTGAATTGTTGTGTATGTTGAATGCTTATAAAAAGGGGTAGGCGGGCTGCTCACTTCCCACACAATCAAGCTTGAGCTGAGCTCGGCTTGGAAGCCACGATAGCTTGGGCTTGAGCTTAGGAAAATTAAGCCGAGCTAAGCTTGATTTAGAGTGGTTTAGTTGTAAATTTTGAAGTGAGAAATTTTTTTTTTTTTTAAATTACGATACGAATCGCTTTGAATCGCACAAAATTTTAATTAATTGTGCGATTCACTACTACATGCGATACG
Organism: Leptodermis oblonga; assembly: GCA_016801395.1. Taxonomy (NCBI): domain Eukaryota; kingdom Viridiplantae; phylum Streptophyta; class Magnoliopsida; order Gentianales; family Rubiaceae; genus Leptodermis; species Leptodermis oblonga. The sequence continues at coordinate 20,074,902 of CM028760.1, forward strand.
TTTATCCGATTCGTATTGAAATCTTTGATTTATGATACGTATCGTACGATACGTATCGTGTATCGTACGAGTTTAACAACTATGCAAATACTATAATAGATGATCTAGAAAAGCTTGAAGAAGACATTTAGAAATGACTATATTTAAGGCCCTTTTTATTGTTTTGCCCAGGGCTTCCTAAGTTTGAGGACCGGGGCTGGCCAAGACACAGTCAAAATATATGCAATTAGTATGTAGACATCTTGCACGAGGGGATATAGCACCAAGAGAAACATCCAGTTTCAAACTTATTAATAAATAAACCATTATTCTGAATAATTTTTCAAATTAAAACAAATTCAAGCATTTCATAATGATCTAATAACATTCAGTGAGATTTTATTTCACTTGATTATTCAGTCTAAACAAAGAACGGAAGGACTGCATTTCTCATGTTCTAGTATCCTACTAAAATTATAAAACTAACTAAATGACCTAGAAGACAGTCTGAACAGATCTATTCTCCTATGTTCCCCTCGTGGGTATTAGTTTCAGGGTAATTAACATGGCTGGGGAAATCTGAACCTCGTCTGCAGCTGTGGTCTGCAGTTGGGATTCTATTGTTTTGAAAAGTTGAGGCTTGATGTGCTGTTCTGCTTGCTGCCCCTTTCTGCAAGAAGGGAGAACTTCAAAATTCTACTTTCCTGCGGAAAATGGCTCTGTAGGAACCAAAACAAATGAGGGTCATGGAAGCCATAATTTAAAATTGTTCTTGATACATCATACACACCTGCACTTCGAGCCTTCTGAAGTCACAGTTAGAACTGCAGTTCTGGTTTCTGCTTCCTATGGAATTTGGAACATGAGTTATAGATTTGCTGAAACAAAGAGAAGAAACTTGTTAAGAATTTGGAACATGAGTTATGATTCTAAACATCCTGATACGTAATACCACTGAAACTTGTTTGTTACTAAGAAAACTAATAGATGTTGGTCTCCTGCCATGACAGAAACTTGAAATGAAGAGAGAAAACCGGCAGGCCAGATAAAGAGAGAAGAAGTGTTTCTTTTACAGTTAAAATTCTTGGATGGTTCCATTTAATCAGAAGTAGCCTGAGTCATGTGAATTATTTTATGTGATGTTCACCTCATTAGCTGTTACTAGTTTTTCCTTCACCTCATCGTCCATTTATGTGATGTTCTACCGAACATCCTGTAAAAGGGATGATTGATAAGTGTAGTGCCTTTTTCCAACCACAATGAATTGGTGATGTTAATAGGAATGAACATTACTCGGGGCGCAGGATTGAAAATCTGAGTAACACATCTTAGAAAAAAGATAAAAAATTACTGCAATGCGTTTAATCAGGCTGTAGGAATCTCTGGCTGGCCTTTAATTATTAATATTATGGTGGGGAGCAGTAAAGAACATAATATAATTTTTTTGTTATTTCTTCATCTACAGCATACTAGCTAGATGATGTAGTTGCTCAAAGAAGAATGCTAACGAAAAATGTAAAAATAAGTACTTATTTAACTTTAGCTACTAAAGTTTTGGAGATGTGGAGTATAAGTGGTAACTTTTGTTGTAAGTCCAAAATTAATCTTTCTATTTGGTGGGATGAAGAATTATTTATGGAACACTGATAATGAGCATTACTGTGGTGTAAGCTCTATCCTTTTCCTTTAATGATATTTCCCCATTCTGTCAGTTAGATTTATTATTTATGACATCAAATAGCCAATATGAGAGTTAGATCTATCCTAACATCTACTTATGATTTGTGCATATATAATGAATTCATTAGACTAAAAGAAAGTGGGAATTTTTTACCTAGCACAGTTCTGTTCTAATTTGTTCTGTTTCTGGCTAGAATCTGTACGGCCAATGTTTAGTTAAAACTTATTTAAGTGAGAATTTATAACCTGTGCGGGCTAGAACCATTTGCACTGTGTTGTGGTTCCCTCCAATAATTTCTCTCCTTATGTGTGCTATACCTCCATGTCGCTGCTTTCAGCTCTTTACTTTCAAAATGGGGACCTATAAAGCTTGAGTTACTGCAGGATTTCTTAATGCCTCATTCCCTTAAAGTTCTATAAGGGTTTTGTATATTTGAATTTTTTAGGATGTTTTTTCCCCCATATTTATTCATTGTTTGATGTTGCTGGAATTTTTTTATGTTCTTGATTCATGTATGCTCTCAGAATTTTATTGGTTATTAATGTTTAAAACATGACTGTACGTTTCTTCTTCCTTTGGTTTTCGAAGCTGCTGAAGAATGGATTATTGTTCTTGATTGCTGTTGGATTTGTTTGTGGGATTTTGAAAATGCAGTATTTTTTTTTTTTTTTTTTTTTCAAGCGCTCTCTTTTTCCTCCCTATTTACGGAATATTGGCTGAGCTTTTATGGCCATTTGCAAAAATATTACCTGAACTCTTTCCTCCCTGTTTGTAGTTGTTTGAAATTTTTAAATGTTTTAAAGGTTCTTATTAAGGTGAAATTGGGTAATAACTGAATGACATCGTGATTTTTATTTGACTCGCATCTAGATTTTGGTGCTTGTTTGGTAGATGTTTGATGTTGCTGAAAATTTTGGATGTTCTTGATTCATACACACTCAGAATTTTATTGGTGATTAATGTTTAGAACAGGACTGTAACCGTTTTTTCCTTTTGTTTTTGAAGCTGCTGAATAATGGATTATTGTTCCTGATTGCTGTTGGATTTGTGTATAGGTTTTTGAATATGCTATATTTTTTATGTTCTTCAACGCTGTCTCGTTTTCTTTTTCCTCCCTGTTTATAACAAAAATATCAGCTGAGCTGAACTTTTATGGCCATTTGCAAAAGTATCAGCAGAACTCTTTCCTCTCTGTTTATAGCTGTTTGGAAATTTTAAAAGTTTTAGAGGTTCTTATATTTAAAGTTAAATTGGGTAATAACTGAATGACATCATGATTTTTGTGTGGCTCACTGCTATATTTTGGCGCTTGTATTTCACATCCGTGAATAGACACATTTTCCTTCCAATTGTCACTTAAGTTAAAAAACACAGGAGTTCACACCATCTTTTAAAACTGAAGGAAGTAATTGTCACTTAGAGTATACCATATGGGGTGAATGTCATTTACCCTTATTTTTATGATAGGTAAAGTATTGCTCTTAAACATATATAGTACGTACTCACCTCACATGCATTTTGTTTGGTATGCTTATCATTTTGTGTTCATTTTAGATATTTCATAATCCTTATTATTGTAAAGTTTTTTTGCCACGGTTTTTGATAGTTGGACAATAAGTTTGTTCTTAAATTTATTACATACAGTATCTACCCTATATAATAGCAAGTGACATATCTATCATATCAGGGTGTCACGTGGCTGTCACATCTAGCCTATATTTAATTTTGTTAAAGCTGATACATGGCTGCCACATTGACATATAATTTAATAAATATTTTTACTTTTTTTTTATGTCTATATTAAACTTTTAATTTAACAAACCATATGAATGCCACATAAAATTAATATTTAAATTTATTCAATGCATAAATTTTATTTTCTCTTTTTTAATTAAATAATATTTTCTTTGTCTTTATTAACTTCTTAAGTTATTTTTTCAATTTCTATATTAGATTAACTTCATATTATATAAGGAGCCATCTATATGTATAAATAATCGTGTTCGTCAAAAAAAATATAATAATCGTAAATATGTATGTATATATATATATATATATACACACACATATGCATATATCTTTTCTATTAATATGTGTGTAACTTAATATAAAATTTGGTTTAGAAATGTATGTAAAATATTAAACGTCTATATTCATACATAAGTTTATTTTATTACTAATAAATATATTATTATAAATAAATGATTTTTTATGTGATGCATGTTTGTGTTTATGTAAGGGTGAGTGAAATATAATATTAGTTCATTTAAATTCATTTTTATTTTCTGTACTCTTTATTATTGTCATCCACTAATCCCCCTTTGATTTTGTGACTTTTCATGTACTATAAATTTCAAAAAGACTCTTAATATTTACTTTGTTCACATCAACTTCTTTTATTTAATATACAATTAGTAAATGATTAATTATTTGAAGACTTTTGGTAATCCACACAAGAGAATGAATAGACACTTTAGAATCTATATATATCTTCAATTCATTAAGATCAAAAACAATTTTCTTCTTGTTTAGAATCCTTAAGTGCATGTCAAATTCATGTTAACAGGGTAACTTTTCGTAATATATGTATATCCATTTAGAATATATGTTTCTCAATCTCTTCTTCGAATTTGTAGGTTTGTGCATGTTCTACTCCAATAAAAAACAATGTTTCCCTATCCAAATTTACAGGATATGTCTCCAAATTCACCTCACTTGACAACAGAGTTTCTCATGCCGTTGGCGTCTACTTATAACGCGTATCGAAATCATTCAACAGCTTTATTAATTTTCAGAAGAAAAAAAAAGAAGTTGACAATAGGCGAGTAAAAAGGAAGCAAATAAAGTAGGCACACCAATTGTATATATTTGAGAAAATATTTCAAGTATTTGTATTATATTTGACATATATTTTTTCTTTTTAACTCTGTATTTATAATAAAATTTAATTACTATTATAATTATAATTTTTTTATAAATTTTATACTGTGACATAATAATATTATCGGGCATTCACTATTCCCATCTAGTTTTATCTATATATGACAATGACATTAATTTTTGGATGCTTTTGAAGAAGTTGTGAATTGTTACATATATTTTCATTTATTAAGTTGAAAGAGTTTGAATAATGTTGTTTGTGTGTTTGTTTCGGAAACTTCTAATTATTATATAGTATTATTTGGAATTTAGAATATCAATTGTATTACATTTTTGTTTTTTAATTTTTAATTAAGAAAAACATTTGAGGTACTTATTAGGACACATTAAAGTGTCTTTATTTCAAAATTTATCTACCAATTTCTGTGACACATTTTAGGTGGTTCAATAATAATGCACTTATTGAAACATTAAAAAGTGCCTTAATATCTACATTGAATACGACTCATTCAATGTATCTCAATAGTATTGCACTTATTAGGATTCCTAATATCGAATTTTATTTACCAGATAATATGACTCATACAAAAGTCTTATTAGATCATACTATATTTGGATAAATTTAAAAAAAAAAAAAACATTCATTGAGAAATATTTTCTAGTTAAGTTATTATCCATGCATGATAATGAAAAGAAAAATAGTAAAAAATCCACTTTGGTTGAAAATAAATTAAAATCATACGAAAATGGATCAAGCCCAATAATAGCGTTGGCAAGCAAATTTTGTGGCCCAATAACCCATTTCTGTAGCAGACCTTTGTTTTGTTTTTCTTTTTTCTGTTTTCAAGTCCCGGTTGGTCCCGTCTTCTTCATCAGTCATCACTGAATGCCATTTGCTAAATATATGTTTCTGCGTACTTTTTAAATTCCAGAGTTTCGCTTAGGGTTCAAAATTCATCTTTTGGTGGGTTAAAAGGTTGAGAAAAATGTCATTTTGGAGACGAATAAAGCAGTCACAAATCCACGCCAAACTGTGGAACCAATTCACAACAGCGAGGTCCTACCATCAGATTCGTAGTCCGGTTACCTTTACAGCCGAACCCACCAGGATTTGGTTGCTGAATTCCCCGCGTTTACCTGCCCGGAAACCTCAGTTGGAAGTGCCTACCAATGTCAGATTCTTCGCTAAGAAGAAGGTGATTGTGTATGTAATTTGTTGCATTTTATTTTTATTGTTTTCACACGTTATAGTAAGGGCAGTCCTAATCGTTCTATTTGGCAACTTGGGGTTGTAAAATGTAGGCTAAGCCAAAGCCGAAGCCGAAGGTGGTAGAGGAGGAGGATCATCGGCCTAGATTGAATGAGGAAATCACTGGTGATAAAATTCGGCTGGTCACTGATGAAGGTACCCTGTGGACTAGTGATACTTTGGAGCTCCATTAATTGTTTCTGTTTTTATGTTGTGATGTTTGAAGAGAATGATTGATCGATTGCCAAGAGTTAAAAGTATAGTTATGTTGTAGTATCTACTACTGGAATTAGTTGTATTCTCAAATTTTGCTAGAAACAAAGGCAAAGGGAGTTAATTATGTTTATTCATGTCTCATAAATGGTAAATACTGAAGGTTTTGTACGAGTGAGTACACCTGTTCATTTCATACCCATGCTCGACTCTATAGTTTTTCTTTGGTTGGGATTGGTTAAGTAAAGGGCTAGCTACTGGCTTCAATATCTATTCAACTACATCCATAATTGACTAGGAAAGACATAAGCCTGATGAAATTTGCTCATCCATGGCTTTGTTACTAGGCATCATGAAAGAGACTTCAACTAAAGTGACTTGGAAACTTTGGGATGAATTGTCTAACATTTGATTTTTCAAGTCATGCATTATTTCAGGGCACTCCATCATGTCAAAGCACGAAGCACTGAAACTTGCAAAAAGTCTCGAGCTTGATTTAGTGGAGGTAAATTCTTTTCTTTTTAACCTCTAGAGGTGCTTTACGAGGATTTCGTTTGAGTATTATCTTTTAGTGAAATATTCATTTTGGTGAACTAAAATGGTATATGCTTACGTATACACTTTTATCATTTAAAAGTTCACTTCCGAAACTAATTATCAAAACACTTTTGAAACGGAGATACAATACAAGTGATTTCTTTATTATCAAGCATTCAGCAATTGGGTTCTCTACCTAATTGACATGTTATAAAGGCCTCTGGTAGTATCTCAAGTGTCTCTTCAACAGTTGGGAAAGTGTTGTCCATTAGATAACACACAATATCCCAGTATACACAAGAGTGAAAGGGGTAAGAGATGTATGGAGCATCATAAATATGTTTCTCCTTAAATCTTATGTTGAAATGAACTGGATCATGATGACTCCCTGGGTTTTGCTTATCTTCTTACATCTCATTTCTCTCCACTCCTCTCTATAAGTATGAATGTGTTTGTCTGCGTGAGTGCAAGAAAGAGAGAGAGAGAGATGTGGCTCTTAGTGCTCTTTTGTTTTTCTGTTTGCTTTTTCAGGTTCAACGAAATGTCACACCTCCTGTCTGCAAGATAAAGGATTATCGTCAAGAAAAATATAAACTCCACACAAAGGAAAAAGAGCGCTCAAAAGAAAAGGTACTTCTCAGCTTGCGATTTGTAGTTTTAGAATTTTATTGATGTTTATTTTATGGCTTGTATAAGTTTTACCAAATGTGCATTCTGGACACCCCTATCATTAGTTGCTTCTCAAAGGTTACCCTTTGATGCAACTTATTGGTTTTTCAGATAACTTAAGGAATCTCTTTGTTTGGCCGTTTTTACTCTTTTATTCCTTATGATTTCTGTGCATTTTAGGGATATGAGAGTGATTACCTCCAGCGGTAAGCAAAAGTAAAATTATGCTTATCCACGCATGTAATTTTTATAAAAATATTCTTTGCTCAGAAGCTAAAGTATACTTTTCAGAAATTTTATTAGTTGTTTGTATGATCTGAGTCTTTTTGTTTGGTACTGTTTTCGTACTGTTGCTTGGTTTGGTTCTATTTGTGAAACATGGGTATTTACTAAATTGTACTTGGTGAATTGAAATACTATTATATTTAGTGATTAGCAGTTGGCAGTTACAGGTTGGTGTGAAAGGAAAAAAAGATCCCGCAAGCAGCATTGCCAATTTCTATGTTACTATTATGTAAAAGCTTAATCTTTGTGTTTAAGAAGGAGGGAAAAAGCTTTGGTCATTATCTTCTTAACTTTTGGTTGGTTATAGCTACTGTCCATTGCCCATTAATAAGCAGTTAGTTAGATGTTGCTGGAGTTAAAGGTTTTCCGCTGGAATATAAGATGAAGGATCAAATGTCACATGCGCTAGATACATATTTTCTGGACTTCTAAGTTCGAACTTAATTTTCATAACCCTTCTTCTCTTTCCCTTGTTGCCAAGTTTGATTTTTCATTCTATTGGCTGCAGTCTGCAGTAACAATACGTCAAGGAGCCTGCAAAGAAATTCGATTTTCTGCTAAAATTGTAAGTTGTTTTGTTCATTCACTTCCCTTCTGATTCTCTTGATTATTCTGGTAAGTTTTATTGGTAAGTTTTCTGTTTATGTTCCTGAAGTAAATCACCCCTCATGAGAAGCGGGATTTAATTTGTTCTGTTAATGGACTTGATTTTTATTGGCAAAGATTTTCGGAGCTCTCAGTTTATGGGCAATTGTTACCCAATTAGTCTAAAACATTGAGGCCTTTAATGGTTTTGGTTGGGGTTGCCCCACAACATAGTTTACACGATTGTATGCAATGCAGCATTGCTGTCTTTTTTTCTTCTCAGACAAAACATTCCTTTTGAAATTACTTAGCATGTGATTTGAAGATGACATGTATGATGGACTTTCGACTACATTATACTCCTGCTTTATACTCCTGCTATGGATTACTGGGGTGAAAATTATCTTATTTTGGATTTGAACACATCATACAACATTACAATCTTTCTTTTTTTCCTAGACACAAAAAGATTTAGAAGTTAAAGCAGATGCAGCAAAGAGACTTATGGAGCATGGCTATCGTGTGAAGGTATTATTATTATTATTTTTTCTCCCATTTCTCTGACCATTAATGTATTGTGGATAATTTGTTCTCGGAATGAATTTTATTTATCCATTCCTGCTATGTGAGGAGTTATAATTGTTTCCCTACTTCCCTGGACTGACCTCAATTGAATCTTGTATTAATCATTGTGTGAGGATTTAAACTTTACGATACTTTCCTGTATACTCTGTTGGAAGTTCTGATTGTTGATCTAACTTAAGCTGATTTATGTGTACTTGCAAGATTGCATTTCCATTTTGAACTTTTGCGTTAACCAAAGGAAAAATGAGTTGAAATATCTGTTTGAAACAGATAATATTTATTCATTTTCCTGCTTTTGGTCAGTGTGTAGCCGTTGGAAATACCCCTGGAAATACCACTGGAAATACCCCTGGAAATACCACTGGAAGTATCCCTGGGAACACCACTGGAAATACCCCTGGAAATACCAGTTCCAAAAAGTTGCTATCTCGATTTACTGCACTGGTAAATATACTCCATCACTTTCGGATGTCATACTGCTTAATTTATTTCAATTTAAATCTTTTAGTTTTGCATTGACACTTGGATATTTAGATGGAAGATACCGCAGTTGTTGAAAGTCAGACGACAGTGGCAGATAAGGATCAGATACACATTATTATGAGGCATGTTAAGTATGGTCCATTGAAGAAAGGTCCAGGAAAGAAAGCAAATATTGATAAGCAATCAACCAAGGAGGCAGAAAAGACTGATGCTGGTGCAAGCGATGATTTTGGCCAGCTCTTTGACATTCCGGAGAACGTGGGCAATGTGTCCAGTAGTTCAAATAATGAAACATTGTCGAGCGCACGAGGAACATCAAGGTCTCCTTCAGCAGGCGGTTCTACTAATTATGCAAGCAATGATGAGAGAGAAACATCTCGGCCGATGCCCGGGTTCTCTAATGTGGCGAGGCAACCACAGCAAGGTTTTGGTGAGTTTTCAATATCTAAAAGCCCTAACTTTTCTCAGAGAGGTTTTCCTCCCAATACTCCTGGTTCCCCTACTTCGGCTCCAAATTTCGGTATCTTTAGCAATCAGGAGAAAGCTGCTGAGAAAAATGGGGGACCTGTAGAGGTTAATAGATACAAACAAAGGACTGGAAGTGGAAGCGACTCTCAAAGAAATTCTAGCCCTCCAAGGCCTCCTATGGGGCATGGGAATAAAGGCATATCAAGCACCAGAGATGGCAGACCGAGCCATCGATAGAGACGGGTAAGCCATTTTACTATAAACATATTGTTTGGCCGGCCAGGCCTTTGAGGATGAGGTTTTGAAAATTTGATTGATTGAGGGGTCGAAGCTATAATACAAATGAATTTAGCTATTGGGGTTATCTGGTTTGTAGGAATTTTACGTGGCTTTAGATATAACACACGACATGACGGCTATGTATGATTTTATTTGAGTAATAATACGTATCTCAACTAATTCCTTACAACATCTCATAGGTGATCATAAAAAATTATAAAAGTTATTGTGGTTTTCTACCGGCTGTTCATTGTCCACTAATAACATCATTTGTGTGTGGTCATTTTGTTTCTCATGTTGTAAATAGGTCTTTTTTTCTTTTCTTCTTTCCTTTTGAATTAGTAAGTTTCAAATTTTGACTTTTCAAGCTATACTATTTGTCCTCACCATTAAACTGACCATCAATTTTGATACGCACATTATAAAAATGACCTTTTTTTAATTCGTAATAATATTTATAAAACATTTTTGCTACGAAACATGTGAAAACTGTTTGTAGTACTTCTATACTGAATGCCCCAAATATTTTCTATTCTCGTTTATTGAGAGTCCTTTTATACTAATAGTTCATATGATTTCAAACAATTGTCTACAAAATTACGATAAGATCCACAAATTTTAATGTTTAAATTGAATGTAATTATGTATACGGTAATGACTATTGCGCCCCCAATTGTACTTAAAAAGTTACAAATTGGCACCAACGTCTCAAATTATCTTCTATTGAGTCCCCCATATTTAGAGCTACTCGACAACGATTTTGTGCGTCTCGATATAAATTTAATACTCCACTGCTTTTTTTTTTAGATTTTCATAATCTCTTTTCAAAATTAGGAGTTCTCAGGTTCATGTTAGTGCGAGCCGACACCCCTGCAGTGCAGTGCCACGCATCCTAAACCTCCCATATATATAATCTCAATCTCATTTTAATATCTATAAAAATATTAGCAGCATACTTGTTACTCTTTAAGTATTTATTTTTAAAAAATCCTTTAAGAACATAAAAACAGTTTTCAAAACAATTTCTACAATGAACAGGTGATTTGCATAAAATTCATAGCAATTAATTTTTTTCTTCCACATATATAAATTACTACAATCAAAATTGCAATTCAAATTGGATGTCAAAATAATATATGAAAATTCCCAGATCTTTCATATGCCATCTACATTAATCCAATCCAAAATATGAAAATATTTAAAACAAATGATTAATTCATGCCACATGCGAGTCATTCAAATCAAAAGACTTCATCAACTCTAAAACGCTACTTATCATCACTATTAGAGTTGAAGAAAAATCAATGTTAAAGTTTGATGGACTAATGGGCATGGAATGAAGTGGGGCATTGGCTATTTCGCAGCATTAGGTTGCCATGAAGGAGGCTTTTCTTCAGGATGTACGTGGCCACATTGTCCATGTGTATTGTAGAATTAATAAAGTACTACTCGATCTTTAGCAATTGATCGATGTCATCTTCACCGGCAAACCTTTGTAGTTATGTCTTTCCCGTTTGAAATACACATCATGCTTAATCGGCAATTCGTCACAACCCAAAAATTTATCTAACTCCTTATGAAAAAGCTTAATGTATATGTACACCATTCACACAGGTACGTCTTAAATTCATGATGTCAACATCCATTGCTTGAAGTTGGCATAGAATTGCCGAACCTCAGCAACATAGGTAGACTCTTTTAAGCTAAACAATCTATAAACTTTTAAATCTATGAGGTATTTCACAATTTCATTCAAGAACATTTTATCAACACTATCTAATACATAAATGGGAGAACAATCCAACTTTTGTTAAAAATCAGGTGTACATTTTCTTGTACTTGGACCGACAAATTTCACCTCCGACCCTTTGCGTTTACTTCCTCTACCAGGAACGGAAGCCCCTAGCTCCTCAACCGCTACTCATGGTCAAATGAAAAAACTCGGTTTTTTCTCAGAATTTTGAGTAAACCCTAGGCAATCAATCCGATGATTAAGGAAAAGTTGCTGATTAAGGAAGTTCCCTATGGTGTTTGGGAATGATTGATTGCGAATGAATTGAATTATGGAAGAGTTCATAGTGCAAGGATGACAATGGCTTTTGTGTGCTATTTATGTCACAACTCGGTGTAAGGAGGAGGGAATGCAAAATTTCTGAGAATGGCGGAGAATCCTTAATATATCAGATAACTTTTACACTGAGTGTTGAATAAAGTAGAATTAAATTTAGCTAAAAAGGGGTATTAAGTGAGACTCAGCCATCACTTCGGTGTGACTTGACTTAATTTACGTTGTTTTTTTTTTTTTTTTCCTTGTAAATCTGTGTAAAAATTCACAGCTTTTGTTTTATTTCTCACCCTTCTCTGGAGTGCAACACGACATGAATTTAGTTCAATGACTTTTACCCTTAAACAAAAAAAATAAATAAAAAAAAAAAAAAAAAGAAGAATAGGCACTACTTTTTATATTACATGCGCTACTTTTTGAAACAGACACTACTAATATCCTTAAAATTGATACATTTTATTATACAAGCACTAGTTCTACGTATGATTATCAACATAATTAAAGGGATGTTTTAGTGCAAAGTTAAAGCTAATTTTTATTTGGATTGCACTGATGGCTCGGGTTTGTGTTCTTTGCATGATTCTTAAAGAAAAGGAACAGAAGTGCATATATATGTGAAGTAATTAAAAGAGTGTCGAAAGGCACAAGTTCGAAGCAGAATATGTGGATCAAGTTGGATAAAAGTCCAACAGAAAGCATGAGTTTTTGAAGCCAATTACTCAGAAGCAGTGACCACTTGCCCGAGTGACGGAGCAAACACAGAAAAGGAAACCAGATCCCAGCATGATTCTAGCTATTTTCTCTTTCCTTCCGGCGCAAGAATATTGACAGAATAGGATTTTACTCTTATTAGAATTAAACTTCACTTCATTCATTGCTATTTTCCTTGTAGGATTCTTCCATTTAACGTAGAGCTAATTTACATATCTCATGTATCTTAAGATTTATTTTCTACACTAGGTTTTATAGTGGGCTTGCCCAGGAGGCTGCCTCTGTTCTGAAATCAATAAATTTTCTTCTACTACAATTAATGCGATTGATGTTTCCTTCCGTTTATGTCTCGTACCTAATTCAGTACTTATTTCGGTTCATGATCTAACTATGTTATAATTGTTCATTGTGAGATCTAAATGTGTTTATTCTCTTTATTGCATGTAACTATTTACCAACCCGTGTTTTACATCCAAAATATGTATTTTGGTAATTTGATTAAGTATTTTTGCTAGGTATTTAGTTGGGTTATCTAATCTACGGCCAATTAGGCGGGTAGCGATATTTGAGCACTGCTCGGTTAATTGGCGAAAACAATGAGGTCGAATCTCAAGGGTGTTGGTAATCTTGTGTAAACTGCTTGTAGTACTCACTTCATTTTCGGCACTTTTATTACAAAAAAAAAAATATCACTTGTTTCTAAAAATTAAAAAAGAATGAACTCAAATACTTGCGTCAAACAGGCTGACCCGTTGGCCGCAAGTATTTTAGAAACGTGTAATGACAAAATTTGCATTTCACCTAAATTGCTTTAAGAGTCTTACAAAATTCTTTATATAGAGTTAGGCAAAATAAAAGGGAGAATTTGGAGATATGAGGAGTTTTTGTAAAATCATTGGTTGGATTATGCATTTGTAAAATCCTACCTTAGAGTTAAGCTGGAATTTTGCATACATTTTGTACTCTTAAATTGGTACATAACTTTTGAAGAATGAGTTTTGAGGTGAAATTGAACTAATTTGTGGTGTTTTTATTTTAGGGATGAAGAGAGAAAACTTGAAGAAAATGTGCAGAATTTAAAATTTAAAAAAAAAAAAAAAAACGCTCAAAAGTTTTGGCGTCCTGTGATTTGAGAATTGAATTTTGTAAAACTCTAGAAACGATGGAATACCACATAGGGCAATTCAGAAAGTCACGGCACCTGGTCCGAGAGTCGATATTGTCAAAGATGCAATTCAAAGCCGTGACGTATTTATTACAGGGTGCGGGGGTGACCTAAAGGTTTTGCAAATGGTGAATAATCCAAATCTAAGTTGCTGCACTACACAGGACGCCAAAACGACTCTGCGAGTTTACTGGATTCAAAAATCTTCATCTTTTATCCTTAACGAGGTTGTCCCTAAACCCTCATTTCAGTATTGGAATTCAGATCATTGTCAACGATTTTTTCCCCTTTTATCACACGATATTAAGAATTTTGTTGCCAATGGCAATGCCTTGGGGAGCTAAAAATCTTGGATCATTCACCAGTTTTGGAATGTATCGGAAGAACTTGTATCACACACAACACCAAGTCAGCGACTTTGATGCCAACAAGTATAAATCTACAATTTATTTCTTGAATGTATGAGAAAAAGGAATCTTGCGATAAGAATTTCTAGAGGAGAATTAATAATTGGAAAACAAAAAATGAGTGAAAGAGGAAGAGGGGGAGAAGGGAAGAAACATGAGAAACAGAGAAATCCTACATTGGGTAAAAGATTGAGGTTAAAATCCCACAATTAACTAAATATCTTTTTGTTTTCATTTATAAGTTTGTACCTCATCATTTCTCTAATAATAACAATATTATGTAGATTTTATTCAAGATTGAACTCTTCATTTGAGCTATAGACAATATTTAGAAAGACTTTATTTTCAAATATATATACATATATATATATATATATAAAGAAAAAAATCAAAGAGTGCCATAGGTAATTAGAGAATGGCAGCAGATTAGAGGTAAAGAAGATCTATGAGAAAAGATTAACCCAAAGCAAATGTGGATGAAAACAAGATGAAAAAGTTTTCAGAATCTCAGGGAGTACAAATGGTGCCCTTAACAGTAATCAAAGTTGTCAAAAGATAACTAACAATTATACAGTACTAAAACTTAACCGAACTATTTTAGTCTTAGTAACTATTGTTTAGTTATCCGGGGGTTGAACACTATTAGTTTCAGGTTCAGGTTCAGCCGGTTCAGGTTCAGGGCAATGGCTGGGTTTCTCTTCTGTTGTTCTTTCTGGTGCCAAACCGTCGTCGAAAGACTCGATGGTTCCCTGGACCAATGGCTGCAGATTGAGCGCATTCATGAATATGTCTGATTTCTTGTTATAAGAGAGGAGGATTGCCTCTTGTGCAGCTTTTTCTCCCAATTTGTCGATTTTCTGCACAACGCGATCGAGCTGAGCCTCCATGCTGTACAATTTTGCATAAATCAACGACAAATCCTCCTGTCTCATTCCCTTAAAGCTTAACAGCTCATCATCCTGTTTAACTTCATCGTGTTTATCTTTCACCAGAAGGATTTGCGCACAGGATTTGTTGCCATAATTCTCGAACTCCTCATGCATGACATCAACCCTAGTCTGGTGCTCTAACACTTCCCTAGATGATGTCAAAATGTTGCACTCGCTTTCAACTGCAAAACTCTGCAAAGCAAAACAGCAAAACATGCCTGAGTTTGAGAACAAATGCACACTTTTTTAACATATGGTATTGAACCTCTGAACCTTGGCGGAGGAAATGATACCTGCCCACTGGAATGATCAGCAACATTGGAAAGCACTTCATCTATTTTTTGTACCGGTTCATTAGCAGCATTAACGCTCTGCCCCACGCAGGCTTTCTTCTTAACTGGAGGCGAGATATCTAGTGAAACAAGAGGAAGTTCAGGATTAGCTTCCAGCTGAAACAAAAGCCTAAAGTGAAAGAATCAGTGGGCTATCAAAACATAAATTATTCCCTACCAAGCACCAAAATGTCACTAAGAGGAGAGAATTATACAAAGTTGTAAGTCATTGAGATATATTTTTGGCCCTACAATTAGTTGTCATTGCTACATTTTCAATACTTTACTACATAACTTCGCATATATCTGCAAGCCTATTTTGCTAAGTAGGCCCTCCTCCGTCTCATTAAAAGAGTCGAGTGATACAATCATTTATGGGTCACAAGATACATCTCAAAACAAGGCTCTTTTTGGAACAGATCATTACCCTATTTGGTTCAACAGTTTAGCAACCACTTTAAGTGAAGATCTGATCTAATACAAATTCAAAGAGAAAGACATTAATCAGAAAATTGCTATTACCATACAAAATTTTATTATATCATCTACACCACCTAAATAAAATAAATAACTTAGCGTTGTAATCCTACTTAATCACATGTAACTGAACTTTGGAAAGTTTCAATTGGCTTCAACCCCTAAGATTTGACTTGGTAAAAGACAGCAAGAGTGTCACAATCAATCATTAACAAATAGCTTTCGGAAAAACTATGAACACAAGTACCATGAGCACACTTGTGTAGAAAGTTATTTGACTTTCCAAATACCTTTTAGTTCCACAAATATTATTGGCCTCCTGAGTATTTAAGTAGTAATAATAATTAAAAAACTCTAACTAAAAACAAATTACTTGATAGTAAATAAATATAAACTTAACATATTAAAGTAATACTTTCAAAATAAACTATACTTCAAGGCTAGGAGAGAGTTACCCTAAAAGCTTTCAGGCAAATTTATCGTGAAGCAAAATGCAGTGGCGGATTCCCTAGCCTGACTTTTAATTTAGTCAAAAAAAAATGCTTATTTTATTACAGGTGTACTTAAGTCCTTATTTCATTCCCTAGCCTGACTTTTAATTTAGTGATATCCAATTCTCCTTTTTGGTTTTTTAATAAAGCATGTATTTTCAGAAGGGGAAAAGTGAGAGAATAATTTTAAATATTACATATTATACCTGCACTTTTATCTTTACTCAACTCCAGGTTCTCAGAATTTAACTTGGGACAGCATTCTCTTTGTTTTTTGTCATCCTCCATATTCTCTGACAGGGACCTTGGACCTACAGTCTGAGAACTCAATGTTTGGAGGCCGATTTCTGAAAGAAAAAACTTGGGTGGATACGGAAAGGGAAAACTGCACAAAAACATTGTTAGGAAGAAATTGCAAGTCTACCACATCATATACCTGAAGAGCCTTTGATTTCCTGCGTTTCGTTTATAATCCGTCCTGACATGGTGTTGACACCTTGTTCCTCAATGGACACATTTCGATAAATGCGTATTAACCGCGACCTTTCATGAGGATTTCCCAGCGTCTTCATGTCAGCTTCATGCATTATAAATGTAAATAAATTGGTTAAGGTCCATGATCACTTGGATAAGTCAGCATTACCCCTTTTACTAGAGATTAAAAGGGCAAGACGTTCAGTATCAAACAGTCAGACAGTGCAATGATTACAATCCTGTTATGATACTGATTCTCATGCACGGCCACCAGCAGACAGTAAAAGAAAGGCAAGTTTCAATAATAAGCGATCCAAATGGAGTGATGGAGTACATCAGTACACCCTGACATGAAGCAGAACATCATAGATTGAAACCTGAGAACCATTTAATTAGATTCACTTGCATCATTTAATTTCATGTTATTTAACAAGTTAACGCAACAACACCATTAAAGGATATTCTTGTTTCCGACCCATTTCATGAGCCCTATTCATTTTGGTCTGCAGCTTTCTTTCTTCCCTAGCAATAAACTGACACATTGAAAGAACTATAAGCGACATAATTAAGCCAGAAAGAGAGGAGAGCTCACAAATGTAATCAAAATCGAATCAGAAGCATAACCAAGTCATCTCCAGAACATAAGCAGCGTAACAAATCTACATTTGAATACTGAAGAAACCCATATCACATTCAACCGTGTTCACATAGACGAGGACAACTTATAAAAGTTTAAACATTATGATTTCCAACTGTAAGATACATACAGCTCTACTACTCAAACCTCTTCAATCCCCAGAAAAATAATTGTAAATATGTAAAAATGCAACTATATATAGCTCCCAAACGGAAAATAAGTAGAAAAGAGAGAAAAAAGCTCTCTCCCCCAACAGATATAATCAACTGATGAGTATATAACAGAAATCGTACAGTTAACAAAACAGAAGAAATTGTTGAATAGAAGAATCCATGACATTGGGAAAGTTCACCCTCTTAAGGTATTGTAAAAAGAAAAAGAGTTGACTGAAATTTTTTTTAAAAAAAACAGTGAGACTATTTTCACAAGTTTGGAGTTCATCAACCACAACATAATGAATTTCCACGGAAAAATTAGAAAACCAACATCAGGTGACAAATATATAATAATGCATTATGCTAACCAAACAGTGTGAGGTCATACATCATCTACAATAACCTCACTCAGACCTCTAGCCATCCGTTCAAGTTCATCCTGTAGATAAAAAGAGTTAGTCAACAGTTTGTAACATATCATGAACTGCATAAATGGAATCTAAAACAACAAAGGGAAAAGACTTTCATTGTGCATTATTTGTACAAACCATAAGCAAACTGTTGTTGTTGTATAAGCAAGCAAATCATGAAAAGTTAAGAAAACCAGGAAATGCTAGGAAGAAGAAAACCAATACATGGTTGATTATGCCTGTTCCTGGGTTTTTCTCAACATTGAGAAAATGTATTCCTTTCAGATAGTGAAAGATCTAGTTGCTGGTCACTATCCAACTAGAGTCACTAACATTCTGCCAGTAGTAAATTGATTAAAGTTGTATTATGCTACCTGCAGCTTCTACTGAATCTTTCACATTAAGTCATGCAAAATGTGAAAATCAATCACTAGGTCATCATAAAAGCTAATTAAAAGAAAGATGTAGCACAGAAGTATAGTTTTTCCCAAATGTACATAGATGTAAACACAGTTAGAGCAGTTCAACCTTCAAGCTAGTTTCTCCACAACAAACACTGGTGGTAAAGTACTACTTCAGTAAAGACATAAGCAATAGAAAAAGAAACTATCAACAACAACAAAAACAAAGTTTCAGAGCACAACTCTGGAACCAACTTATGCACAAAAAGGATGTTCCTAAAAGGAAGGTTGTCGATTACTAATATTTTTTCTTTCATAACAAGTTTTGTTTATTTAAATAATAGCTGAAATTGAAGGAGTAGTAAGGATGAGAAATTATTTATAAGGTTATTTTGTATAGCCAAAAGTATTACATAGCCAACTAGTGCCAAAACAGATCACTATGTAAGCAACATTAGGGAGGTAAACATTATGCATCCTCGAAGACTATTTAATAAATCCAAGGGTACTAGTATGTTTAGTGAAACTCTTAGGTGTTTGTTTAGCTTGTCTAAGCATGTCTATTTACTCAGAAATTTCCATTAGGCAACTTAGGCATCAAAGTTACAACATTTGAAGGATTACTCACAAAAGAAGGCATTTCAATCAGGCCATCTTTGACTTGCTGCTGGAGATCTTTGCATACAATCTGCAATAGGCAAAGTAAATCATAAAGTGCTTCAGTTGGAAGGAAACCTTGGAAAATAACATGAAATTAGACACATGAATCAAATGACTTAGTTTCTCAAATAAGTTAGGGGTTACAACAGACAAACATTGGTCAGAAGGATTAGCATCAACTCCAAACATATAAAGGAAAATATCCAAGTCATTTGCACTTATTCAGGTAATAAGAATGAGTTATATAATTCTTAAGAAACTTATTTTTGCATTCAAAGAAGAAGAAAAAAAATAACTAAAAAAATGGAGTTGTTATAAGCTCTTAACTGGCATTGTACACTCAATAATCATCAATTATTTGGCAAGGTATGTAGTTTTCTAAATCCAAGGCCCATACTTGTCATGTAAATAACACGTGGCCTAGATCTCAGGCCTGAATATGGGGCTTTAAAATAATTGAAGGCATTTCAAAATTTCCCCATTAACTAATAAACTTAACCCAATAATAAAATGGACTAGAAACAATACAAAACAAAAGGCCTGTTGGGATTGAACTCAATCTCTTTTTTTCATTGGCCCAACAATCATAAGCCCGGACAGGGAGCCAAAAAATTCTTCCCTTTGAACCTTCAGTTTCGCATCATTACAAGCCTAATTATGACATTATAATTAGTCAGTTCAAACTACAAGGTGCTCTCAATCTCAATTTCCTATAGGAATAATGCATTTCAAGATTATTGCAGTTCCTTGAAAAGCTTCATAACTTACTGCATTTACTATTACATTCGTCAACCCCACTGCTTATGTTTCTCAAAATCATGCCTTCTTTTATGGATTCAAAATTCTGGCCAGTTTCACTTTTGGTGGCAAAAGAAGGAAAACATCACATGAAAAAGCATCCTCCAAAATATGTGATAGAAAACATATTAAACAGCAATGTAAAAGATGACGGCATCACAACAAGCAATATTCAAAATTTTATTTGTTTGAGAGGTTACCTCAGAGAAATCAAGGTCAGATACCCTATCAATGGATATACCAGTTGGCATATTTTTTGCTTGAAGCATGATAGAAATCTGACCATCATCACATGAAGTCTTCGTTATCCCTGAAAGCAAACAGCCAAGACTGTCAGAAGACGTCATCTGGACTCCATGCTTATGCATAAAGTTATTAAGGAAGATAATCACCATTAAATCAACAAATTTGAATAAGCAGAACTAAAAAGCTACAATAACAATAACTCAGCCTTTATCCCACTATGCCATACAAACAAACTTTAGGGGAGATCCATAGTTCACCCTTTTTTGAAAATATAGCAAAAGAGACCTTGTAACTAAGACAAACCTGTCACTTGCACCAGCTGTCGATCAATCTTGTTAGAGCCTGCCTTTCGAGGCAATTCAATCGCAACGAAGGTCCTCTTTACCTTATCCTCAAAAGATTCAGGTTGCATGAGGAGCTTCTCAATCACCTTTCGGGTTAGGTATATTAGTTTTACATTTGCAGGAACAAGGGCAGGAACCCAGATTTTGTCATCTATCTCCCTCTCATACTGGGTTGTTTTGATAGAATCCAACTTCCTTTTTTGAAGCCCCCCAATTTCAACCAGGCTTGAAGATTTACGCTTCTCTGCAGTCTTCAACCCCATTTCTCCAGCTTGGAGATCATCCAAAGTACCACCATTTGCCGGAACAAAATCTGGAACCCTGATTTTGTCATTTATCATCCTCTCATTCTGGGAAGGCTTGCTAGAATCCAACTTCTTTTTCTGTAGCCCCCCAATTTCAACCAGGCTTGAAGATTCACGCTTCTCTGCAGTCTTCAACCCCATTTCTCCAACTTGGAGATCATTCAAAGTACCACCATTTGCGGGAACAAGAGCTGGAACCCTGATTTTGTCATTTATCACCCTCTCATCCTGGGAAGGTTTGCTAGAATCTACCTTCCTTTTCTGAAACCCCCCAATTTTATCCAAGCTTGAAGATTTGGACTTCTCTCCTCTCTTCAGCTCCATTTTGCCAGCTTGCAGATCACCCAAAGTAACACCATATTTTGTCTTCACCAACTTATAATATTCCTCGAAAAGGTTATATGCAGAACGATCTATCAGGCTTGGCTTTTGCTGTCACATATAAAAGAAAAGAAATGGATGAGGAAGACTATAGTATCAATAAATTTGTCTCCAAATACAAAATTTTACTTGCTCCATAGAATTAAATGTTTGAGAGCAAAAACATATTGGATAGATATCCATGATTTCAACTGTCTGCATGAAACTATAAATATTCTCAATTACAGAACCAATCTACTAAATCTTTTTGCTAAGTTTATAACAGGTGATATAATGAATTATATGATGCAATCTTCTTCATTCACAAGAAGCACTTCTATTCGCTAGAGATGCTAGTATTCAGAGACACATCAATACAAATTACTTGAACTCAGTCCAATATAACTTTCCCGTTCGCTTGATCATTTTTGAGCTTCATTCATCTTCAAAAACACAAGTTTTGTTACAAACGAAAGTACTTAGGGTTCAGTAAAACGTTTGATATCAATTTTGATGTGTAGAAAGAAATGCAATCTATGTCTGCTCTGCCCCAAAAAGAGTACCTTGGTTTCTCCTTCAATATATAGCACAAGCTTCATGCAGTTGTCACAAAATCCATTCTCATCACCCATACGAAAAACTTCTGAAGCATGGAGGCATTGATCACATATGGCAATAGGGCAAGTGTAGCATGTGAAAGATGGGATTCCTTTGCAACGAATGCATGAGTGCCGGGCTGAAAGAAATAACATGGCATAAATATCAAGATATTAAGAGCAAAATATCTTAACTTGGTAGTTCCAACAAAATTAAGCATACAGAGAGATATAATGCTGAATATTAACAAACATGTAGTTAACAAGCTACTTCTCGATTAAAATACATTGAATAATATCTTCATCTATAGGAAATCAACCACAGAAAATTAAAGAAAAAAAAGGTACCAGAAATGATCTCCCAAGAACAAATTTATTATTGTAGCGCTTTGTGATTTGCTCTGCAAGGATTGGTCAGCTAGAAATACTCTTCTACGAGACAATATGCTAAGGCAAGCTACAAATTCCAGCACTAAATCCTCCCAATGCACTCAAGAAAATATTCTTCCTTTTCAAGATTTAAAATAATAATAATAAAAAGTCTAAATTTCAACTTTTATAACATTATCCCCAAGTATGACTTAACTTCATAGCACTGCAAATTTAACTAATTAACTGTTGCACCTTACAACACTAATAGTTCTGGAGACAGAGATTTTAAACTTTTTGCCAACTAGTAAAATAATTAAGGGTAAATTTCAAATACCCCCAAGGTTTGGTAAAACATCAAAACACCTAAATGTGTATGAAATTCCCAAAATAACCCTTATCTGGGGTATTTTGTTCAGAACATGTGGCATCTTTTGCCATTCCATACAAATTAAGAGGGGATACTTTCATGTTTTGCAAACCTCAGGGGTATTTTGAAATTTACCATAGATAAAAAGTAAACCAATTACAGCATATGGCATTTTGTAAATTTACTAATTCTTATTCTTACCGCATTGCCAATATTCTGCTTCGGGCTTCAAGAAGGACTTTCTTTGGCCCACACAGCGATAGTGGTAAGGTTTGTCACAGTTCCTACAAAATTAATAGTAAAAACTGCA
Source organism: Leptodermis oblonga (assembly GCA_016801395.1). Taxonomy (NCBI): domain Eukaryota; kingdom Viridiplantae; phylum Streptophyta; class Magnoliopsida; order Gentianales; family Rubiaceae; genus Leptodermis; species Leptodermis oblonga. The sequence continues at coordinate 20,097,807 of CM028760.1, forward strand.
ACATTAGTCACACGAAAAAAGGAATCAAACTAAAGTTCTTATTCTGGAGGATATTTTTCTTTCTTAGTAAAAAACTAACAAAGAGAAATTGTTTGAGGATTCTGAGATGGGAGAAACATGGAAAATTTGATGGTTTAATTAACTACTAAGGAAAATAATTTCATATTTAAAAATTCAAGCCACATGGAAAACGTTGCCCAGTACCCTTTTAAACTCATACAAACACATCGTGGAACCATAATTGAATTTCTAGTCACCTTACTTTGTATCACACCACAATTAACTTTCTTTTTAATGAAAAAATCTAAAGTATGGCACAAAAAGTCTCCAAAAAAAATTTAAAAAATAAGAAAATTAATTTTAAAGAAATAATAATGAGGAGTTGAGGGACCAGGAAGTAATTAGTCAAGTCTACCATGCAAATAGTAGTAAAAAAAATTGCAAGAGTTTGATTTTGTGTAATTTATATTAGGAAAGTTGGTGGGGAGCACAAATTAAAGCTTCAGTGATGCTCAGTTTAGATTCATGTAATTCGTAACGCATTAAGTAACTGTTTGTCTCCTTGTCCTTGTGCGTCTTTTTGAAAATTTTAAGTAACCCATGCGACTACATATTCGTCCCCAAAATTTCAAAAAATGTGATTAAAGGCAAGCTAAATTTCAAAAAATACACATCCTAAAGTTGGTAAAACATAAAAATAGCAAAATACCTTTTTACTATTGACAAAAATACCCCTAAAGAAAGGACTATTTTGCCAATTCGCACAAATTATAGGGGAGATTTTGATATTTTTCAAAGCTTTCGCACGAGGTTCTAAATTTTCTTAATTGAGTAACTGGAAGAGTTTTCAGTCAAAATGCATCAAAAGAAAGAAAGAAAGAAACAAAAGAACAGGCCAAAAAAGATCATCAACGATGAATAGAAAGTAAAGGAAAATAAACTCACGGATAATCGCAGCAACGAAGTTTTCCCCCATCCTTACAGACGAAACACCAATCGTCCAAATCTGGATCATCCTCCTCCTCCTCTGAAATAATTTCCACGTCATCGTCGGCCTTTCGCTTTCCCTTCTCCTTTCGGCCGTCGGACCAGCTTCTCTCCCTCTTTCCCATTCTGTTTCCTACAAAACCATTCCTCACCCGTTAAAAATTTTCTTAAAAAGTTCTATTTCAACGATCCAAAAGAAATCAAACGAAATCTTGATTTTCTTTACACTTAAAATCACAAGAAAAAAAAAAAAAAAAAAACAGGGATGAAAAATGGGAAGCTACAAAGTGAAAATGAAGGCGGTTTTACGGTGGAATGGGGCGGCAGAAAGAAAGAACGAACCTTTAGAAAGGAAAATTGAAGTACGGTCTGAGCGCTACAGCTAGCAGTGAGTGTGACTATATGAGTGAAGTGAGATGTTTTGATAGTTTGCATGGAGGGTGGGGGTTCAGGTGCGGTATTTGTTGCTGAGGGGGCCGGGCTGGCGGGGGACGGGGGGAGGAGAGAGGGGAAGCGATGCAGTTGAAAAGTGAAATGAAAACACAGTGAATATGCTATGTTGCGGTTGATGAAAAGTTTGTCTCATAAATAAAACCCAAAAAAGAAAAAATATATAAAAGAAAGTAATGAAGAGTTGAGTTATAGAACAAAAATAAAAAGAAAGGGCTACAGATAGGAGTGTTCTGTTTTCATCTTCGTCTGACGTCATATATGGATTCACTGTCAGTCTGTCCTTTCCCGATAACCAAAAAGGTGAAATGGTATGTTCATCTTCTTTTTGCTTGTCTAGTTTATTCTTTCTTTATTTTTATTTTTCTCTACAAGAAGAAGCATTTTTTTCGTTCAAATTTAATTTCTTTCGAAAATTCTTCTCCTACACAGGGTTCCTATTGAGCCGAGCTAGGTCATTTTTACTGAGGCCAACCTTAGATTTTTTATATTATCTAATATTTTATTAGTTTTAATGTTTTTATTTATTTATATATGTTATTGATATTAGACAATTAGAGATTTAGTCAAAGTCTGAATTAACTTTTCAACCGTTCATAAACATAAACGAGCTTTAACCCAAATCGTATCCACCGATTCCTAAACCGCAAACAGGGTCATCGGTTTTCAGAACTAGAACTGGAACCGGAACCGACCTTAGACGGTTCAGTTCTAATTTCAACTATTGAGGACCAAAACGGCTGTTCTCAACCTTAGGAATCGGAGTAAATAAAAATAAATATATAATAATTACATATTATAATAATATATAAATTAATTGTCTAATCTATATTACCTATATTAAATATATATATAATATAATTTATGATATATGTAATAAAATAAATTAATATCTAAAATTAAAATAAAATTATAGCATCCATGACTCATTGGTTTGAGGTGAGAATATAAGAAACAGTATGTATGAATTAAAATGTTAAAACATCTAATTAATTTACAAATTACAACACATTAATAGTTTTTAATATTTAAATTTTAAAAAAAGGAAATAAAAATTCAGAACCAGAACCATAATCGGAGCTGGAACCGGAATCGGATCCGTCCCCCTAAGGTTCCAGTTCCGGTTTCCATTTTCCGTACACCGAAATTGGCGGTTTCAAAATCGGGGTCATGTCTACTTTCACCCACTTATTCGATCAATATTCTTTTATTAACTGAGCGTAAATTTTTTTCTATAATAAATTAAATAAATTCAAACCAATCTTTAATTAAGTTGAGCCCCAATTTATTCGTGAGGGTTTCGTGTTTATCTCTATTCACATTGCTTAAAAATTGTCTCTCTAAAATAAATTAAAAACAATAATTTTCATAATCCCTTTTATTCTCTATAAATTTTTCTCAAAAAAACACAAACAAGTGTGGCATTTATTGTTCTAATGCAAAAAATACGAGGGTCTCGTGCAAGGAAGGATCTTTCTCTAAATGTTGCTAATATAAATTAAAATTTTCAAAATACTGATAATTTTCAAAATTCTTACGAAAATAAAAATAAAGAACGGAAAAAAAAATTGAGCTTCACTTTCTAAGAAGCGAGATCTACTTCAATAAATACTTTTAAAAAATTACAACAAAAATCATAAAATTTCATTTTGTAGAACTTAACACTTAAAAATGATGAAGTTTAGTCAAAACTACATTTCTACTATCCCTAACATGTAAACCCTCAGTTGTGCAATCTAAGTTTCCACCATTTTTCGCCAAAGCCCCTAAGCTCCATTCAACCCCAAACCCGATAGTCTCAACCGGATTTAACCAATTAATGATTGTCAGTAAATTGAGATTGAATATTATTTGGGCTCTCTAAATCATTTGCTAATGTAAAATATATTTCTAATCTCTTCTACAGAGAACGAAAATGGCACTTTCACTATTAATTAAGAAAGTGAAATTGCATATATGAAAAAGAGAATCAGCATATATGACAAAGAATACAGAATTAGCATATACGATAAAGAATAGCAGGATATATATTTTGATCTATATATGCAACAAAAATATACATAAAACTAATACATCTCTAACATTCATGTTTTAAATAGATAAGCATAATAAACTTCTATCACATCATCACAACAAAAGAGGAAAAAATTACCTGATATTGCAAGGTGCGAAAGTGTTGAAAGAATTGAAAAAAGGAAACGACAGGTGTTGATTTGAAGTTGAGAATGTTAGCCCAAAAAATACTTAACCCAACCTTAAAATGTAATAGATAATCGATTAAAAATTGCCGACGATGGACATTTTAAGGTATATATATAGAACTAGAACCCTACATATACATATATAGTGGTGGCGTTGTTTCACCACATTAGGTCATGGCATATATATTTTAGTATTTATATATATATAATAAGCATAGGCCTCGGGCCCATATAATTGTGTCCTTTGCGCAATTGTTCACTTGGAACTTGCGCAAGGCCGGCCCTAACATCCACACAAATGATTCTCAAGACCTCATACTACAACTGTACAAAAGGTAAAAGTGCTAGATCCTCCTGATATCAAATCAATAACATGTAACACAGAGAAACTTTTTTGTGGTTTATTGTCCGTTATGTTAAAAGCGATAGATTACAAGTTATTTCAAACCTAGTCACTTAGTACATTTTAATAGGAAAATAGTTGCATTACTAATTACCAAATTTTATTCAGTAAATACAAACATAATTAGTCATCTATCAAAATGACAATAGCTAGAGATACATCTAATTATTTCAAATAAATATTTGAAAAAACTAATATGCTAATAAGTACTATAAGACTAATATGCTAATATGCCATTGACGATGAGACAAGTCAACAACCTGATCAACTAGGGGTTCTAGACAAACCATCAAGCCCCAAGGTCCAACACAGGGGACCTTCCATTATGAACGATCCAAGCCATTACCAGAGGGACCCTAGTTGACATCATTGGGCTCGTGACTAGGAGAAGGCAAAGGGTAATCAACGATGCCCTTTGGAACCTTGCCTTGTCCAGTCTAGCCTAAGCCCAAAAGGTTGAAGAAAGCAAGGCCCTTGATCCTTGAGTAAAGAATGGTAAAATAGTCACTATCTTCACCATAGAAGAAGATATGCAACCTACAACTCTTCATCAAGAATGACGGCCTTTTTCTTGAAGTTCTTGAATCATTTCTTCAACTTCTTGAAACCAATCTTGAAGATTTTACACTTCCCAATTTGTCAAGACACTTTCTACAACGAATCTTGAAGAATTAATGTAAATCTTTATTTTCTTAATTTACGGCATTTTAGACGGATTCCAGGAACTTCTCAATGACTCCTAAATACTCCCAACTACTTGGTGAAGTTATCAAAATTTCACAAACTCATGCAACATCTCAAATGGACCAAACCCATAAGCATTCATAGCTTCAGAATTCAGCCCACTCTACAGAGGCCCATAACCAAATTTGTGCAATTAGGTTTAGAGTTTGGAAAGCAATTAGGATTTGTGCATGTTTCATAATTATTTCCCTAGTTTAGTTAGGATAGTTAAGTTAATACAAGTTTGTTACAACTTAGCTAAGACAAAAAGTTTTCAAAATGGGTTTAACTCTTGATCCCCTTTTTGTATTAGGATTTCAATTTCCTGTTCTTTCCTTTTTCATTGTAAATTCAACCAAGACAGCCTAATGGTAACCGAATTAGGACTCTCCAATCCCATGATCCTTTTAGAATTAGGACTTGTAAGGAATTCCCACTCTAGTTGGATTCCACTTTTATTTCCTTTTTCTTCTTCTTTTCTCCTTCTACAATTCGACCAACCCCTCTCTATAAAAAGGGGCATTGCTGAAATTAGGAGGGTAAAATACGTATTAATAGATTAATAATATTATGAGGTTATTTTACCTTTGCTTTAGAATTCTTTTGTTAAACTTTGTGTATTTTGCATGATTTGTTAATTTATACTTGTTCCGAAACTTAAAAAATTTAGGTTACGTGCTCCACCTAAATTTTCATTGTTTTAAACTCATTAATCCTGCTAGGTTAAGCTAAATGAGCTAGTCTTCCTTAATTTAGCTAAGTGATTTTTGAGTCTTTCAAAGGGTAAGTTTATGGCTGGCTTTGTTCAACATTCCTTGGCAAACTTCCGCATTTTGTGAAGAACACACATCAATTTTGGTATCAGAGTCAAGGCGAGCGTGTTGGTAGGAGACGGATCAAAGTAAATCGGTTCATCACAAGGTTTTTTCTTTTCTCTTCTTAATTTTCTTACTTGAAAATCACTTGTGATGGTTCCCTTCAAATTTTTGGGAATTAGATTGCTCATTCTTGCAATTTGTTTTGCATGCTTAAAATTTGATTAAATTAATTGGATGATCTTAAAAATTGAATTGAAAATTTTTCTTACTAGAAAATTTTGGTAAAAGAATTGGGCTTGAAAAAAGAGAATTACAAACGAAGGGCTTTTCAAATTCAAGTTTTAGGGCTTTTATTTTGAAGGGTTTTTTTGTGACAGTTTGAAGGGAATCAGCAACACTTCTATTGAAGAATTTGTAGTCAATTTTGGTCTGCAATTTTTCTATTTTACAATATAAACCCGATGTGAAATTATGATTTTTCCCCTAGGGCCAATTTACAATTTTGCGATCAAATTGGGGCTGCTTGCCGAAAAATAAATCCTATTTGTTTTGAATTTTGGGAAGGTCTTGATTAACTATAGGGAAGGTGATCACATCTTAGGGTAGTTTCCTAATTTGTTTCAAACCCGCTAATTATTTTTTGCTTCTATTCATTCTTGAATTGTCCAGCAAATTTGCCTAAACTGTTTGCATCTTTTCATACTACCTGGACATCAGATCTTATAAATTAATTTGGATTTTGTATTTGTGCACATTACATTAATTTGCTGAAATTGAGGGCTTATCCCTGAGTTTCCTTCTTATGCACCTCATATCTGAATTAATTACAATAAAATTCTTTTACTTGGTATCAAAACCGAAATAAGGTACTAGCCCCTTATTTCGAGAATTAGTGTTTTGCTCTTTCCTAAGATTTCTTACTAGTGTGATTTACCTACTTGCACTTTACCTTGTTCAATATAGGAATCACCTAAAGTTAGGGCTTCTTAAGAGGTGAAAGGCAAGTGTCTTTGAATCTTAAAGTTAGGGCTTCTTAAGAGGTAAAGTTAGGGCTTCTTAAGAGGTAAAAGGCAAGAGTACTTGGGACGTGTGTAGTTCAATAGGTGAAAAACACTTAAGGGAATGGTGAGGTTATTATCACTTACTTTAAATTACTCTTAGCAGGTAATTCTTAAAGTAACCACGACTTCTAAAGCCAGCGTTACTGCCGACCAACCACTACCTTCCATACCCAAGTTAAGATAAGTGCAAAGGTAGCTATCATGATAATCGGCGAGGGCAGCTGCACCAATTGATCACCGACTTCATAGTAGAGAAAATGTCGCTTCGCCTTATCAATAATCCGCAACCGTATGATTTGCAGTGGATCAAAAACATGGATCAGATCCACGTTCATCAGCAGATCACGACAAGTCTAGAGGTAGGGCACTTTGAAGCGACGGTCGTTTGTGACGTGGTATCATTACAAACATACCACATTCTTCTCGGCAGCCCATGGATCTACAACGTAAAGGCGAATCATGATTGTTTCGCCAACACCTACACTATCTAGCAACGCACCAAGCTCATCACCCTGAAGCCAATGCTGCCTCCCAAGGTCTCGGCTGAATGCGCCAAAATGCGAGCCGCCTTCAACCGATATGGCGCTGGAAAAAGGGGGGAAGCGTGTTGTAAGTATTAGTACGACACACTCTGATAAGCCTACTAAGCACACCAATCTATATATGCATATGCTCAGGCCATTGATAAGGCGTTAGGAAGAGGGGGACTACTATTTGTGTTAATCAATGTCGACTCCCCTGACCCTCCCAACGATGGCCTACAAAATCACCTTCTCAACAATTTAATGATTTTAAAGGAATTTGGAGATGTGTTCCCTGACGAGCTCCTTGTGGGTGTTCCACCAATTTGGGGAATCGAACATCAAATCGACCTAATCCAAGGCGCAATGATACCAAATCAACCAACTTACAAAGCCAATCCCAAGGAAATGAAGGAACTACAACGGCAAGTCGACAAGCTACTCGCTGATTGTCAGGTAAGAGAATCATTAAGTCCTTGTATCGTTCATGTCATTCTTGTACCTAAGAAAGATAGTAATTGGCGAATGTACATGGATTGTAGGGCAGTAAATAAGATAACTGGTGTGCCCGGTTTGCCCTTCGGCCCAACCCGAAGCCCAATTACTAAGGTTACGAACTGACCTAAGTTCGGCCACCGATGGAAGACTATTTATATCCAGATGAAAGGAGGAGACGGATGTAAAAGACCATTGGACGATCACAATCCTCGTCCTATTAGGTGACTTGGAAGAACCAACAAACAATCACACGTCTCGTCTTATCAGGTGACACGGAAGGACCGGTGGTTTGAGCGACACGCTGGAACCTCTATAAATTGGTAACTTCATGCCCACTACGAAAGCTCTCTCTCTCTCTCTCTCTCTCTCTCTCTCTCTTCTCTCTCTCTCTCTCTCTCTCTCTCTCTCTCTATCTACTACTTTCATGTTTAAGTATTACTATTTTCTCCATATCTAAATACTCAAATTGGCATCGGAGCTTAATCAGGGGAAGTCCTCGATTAGTACAGTTATCGAAGTTGACGAATCGGAGCCAGTCTGACCCAAAGATCCTCATTGGCAAAATCGATTTCATCAACTAGTGCCGTCTGTGGGAACTCGATCACCAAAATGTTGTTCGCGTTCTGGCATTGAGTTCCCGATCTCACAAATTTGTTATGGAGCTATTGCCAAGTTGACGGGTCAGTTGGAAGAGTTAGGCGGAGGAAGGGCTCTCCAGATCTGAAGAAATAGTGCTTGATGAAACACGATTTGCCCAAGGAAAGCTACGCTGGCGCTACCTGAATTCTATGACCCGGAATTGAACTTACTCGACCAGGCGAACCTTGCTTATATAACCTGGAAACATCAACAAGAGTAAGGCGGAGCTATCTTCCCTGTTCTACTCAGACGCCCAAGTCAGTAAAATGACAAGCATTAAGTATAATTCACAAGTGTATATTCGAATAGAAAATAACGTAGCTTGATAAAAGATGACTACCACATTTATATAGACTTGCTTCCGTTGGACCGTCATTATGACCATTTATTGTCATTAAGAAACTCCATGATTCCAGCTACATTAATAGGATTTAATACAGGTGTAATGGACAGCGACCTAAATGCTCTTAAATGTCTTGCACAACTCCTGTCACATTAATAGCCTAAACTCTCGTCCCGTCATTACTGCCTCGCACCCTAGCTATACACCTTTATCCCAGCCTATAACCTTTTAACTCGACTACCTACCTCTATGCCGGCCCGAATTCCTTTACCCCAACAAGATGACTCTCTACCGACCAAACTCTTTTACTTTGTTTTACCTTTTTACTGCACTTTTCTTCTTGTTGTACCCTTTATGTGCTTACTCTTTACTAATTGGGTCAGACCCAATACCTTTCTCACTTTTAGGCACACCAACAAGCCCTCAATATTGTGTTTTTTAATCTGGTTAAAACATAATGCTTATCCATTTTGGCATTGAGTTCCCGATCTCACAAATTTATTATGGAGCTATTGCCAAGTTGACGGGTCAGTTGGAAGAGTTAGGCAGAGGAAGGGCTCTCCAGATCTGAAGAAATAGTGCTTGATGAAACACGATTTGCCAAAGGAAAGCTACGCCGGCGCTACTTGAATTCTATGACCCGGAATTGAACGTACTTGACCAGGCGAATCTTGCGTATATAACCTGAAAACATAAACAAGAGTAAGGCGGAGCTATCCCCCCTGTTCTACTCCGACACCCAAGTCAGTGAGATGACAAGCATGAAGTATAATTCACAAGTGTATATTCAAATAGAAAATAACGTAGCTTGATAAGAGATGACTATTACCTTTATATAGACCTGCTTTCATTGGACCGTCATTATGACCATTTATTGTCATTAAGGGACTACATGATTCCAGGTACATTAATAGGATTTAATATATGTGTAACAGACAGCGAACTAAATGCTCTTGTAACGGACAGCAACCTAAATGCTCTTAAATGTCTTGCACAACTCCTGTCACATTAATAGCTTAAACTCTCGTCCCGTCATTACTGCCTCGCACCCTAGCTATACACCTTTATCCCGGCCTATAACCTTTTAACTCGACTACCTACCTCTATGTCGGCCCGAATTGTTTTACCCCAATAAGATGACTTTCTACCGACCAAACTCTTTTACTTTGTTTTACCTTTTTACTGCACTTTTCTTCTTGTTGTACCCTTTATGTGCTTACTCTTTACTAATTGGGTCAGGCCCAATACTTTACTTACTTTTAAGCACACCAACAAGCCCCCATATTGTGTTTTTTAATCTGGTTAAAGCATAATGATTATCCATTTTTGCCCCCCCTCCCTCCCCCACCCCCGCCTTTAACTTAGCCCGTATTCCAAATCCCAAAAAAATTTTGACGCGGCAAAAAAATTCCTTGACCCAGTATCATACTGACATGCCCTTTAGCCCCCCGACAATGTATAATGTTCACTTTATTTATTCTATCCACCTACCTGTTTTTAGTTATAGCCCCCCGAGAATAAATAATGCATATTTTATTTATTTCACCGGGTTAACGATTTAACTTAGCCCTCGAGAAATTAAGAATGCTTGCCTATACAAGTTGTATCCCTTTTTTTCTGCTCAAAAAGACGGGTTAACCTGCCAATAAGCTTTCAAAAAGTACTAAAGGTGAACAAATGATAGAGTTGCACCGGACTTCGCCGGGTGAAAAGTCATGCCCCTTAAACGCCTTCCATAAAGCCCGACCTTCACTTTTACTCCTTTTACTGACCCAGTCATGAATGCTTCCATGATACTAGCACTGCCCTTAATTCTTTTTGTAACCTCTTCTCATAGTTATTACCGCAATTTCTCTCTCTCACTTTACTCCTCTCTTAACTCTTCCCATGATTCCTGCCATTAATTAATTATTCCGACCCTTACTTTTCCTTCTTTGAGCCATATGTAGGGGTGGCAATTTATAACCCGACACGAAAATCCGGCACGAACCTAACACGCATTTAGCATGTCGAACACGACCCGAAAAAATATCGGGTCAATTTCAACACGAACCCGAAGGACCCGAAAATAAACAGGTCGGGTTCAGGTTAACCCACGGGTAACCCGCAGAACCCGTTTAAATTTGCAACCATTTAATTTATTTGTAAATATGAGGAAAGAATAGGGATATTATTGACATTTTGTATCATAATGATACATCCTATAAAAGCCAAAATACCCTAAAATTCATTCATCTCTCTCTCTCTCTCTTTGTATTCATAGCCGCAAATTCATAGCCATCCTCACATTGAAATCCAAGTTCCCATTCTTACTTCTCCAGTCATTCATATCACTCACAACATTCTTACTTCTCCAGTCATTCATAGTTTCCCACTTTGGACTCCACTTAGCTTCTTCTGCACATTATCACTGAAGGTTCTGTTTTGAGTTTTAGATGTAAATCAGATGCATTCTTGATGATAGAAGCTAGTTAGTTGAACAGGTACTTTTGTTGTTTTCACTTAATTCAACTGCAAACTTCTCTAGTCACATAAGTGACATGAACAGATTTAGTTCTTTACCTGTGCATTGGGGACTACTTCCAATCACCTTCTAGACCCATATTAAATTGATTGAAATGATCTGTATATGCAAAACAACTTCTAGACCCATATTAAATTGATAAGAATAGATCCTTCACTTATCTTAGCCAAATGGCCGAGAAAGCTATGGTTTGTTCATCCGTAAGCCACAAAATGTAAATCATTGGGTTTGATTTCCTTTCTTTCTTTTTTTTATTTTTATTTTTATTTTTTATTTGTATTTTTAATTTGATTCAGAAGGATCTGTATTAGTTAATTTCTTGATTCTTCTTTCTCTAATTAATTTTATCTATTAAGCATTTAAATTTTAGTAAAGATTATACCTATGCTTATAGAAATATTCTAAAAAGCTTATTGGTGCTTATTCACTCTCTTTTGCATTCTCAGGAAACTAATAGAGATGTCATTCTTCAAAGGATGTACCCCTGCTTACTGCATTTTGTTAAAGATCTCCGATACTTCTTTGAATCTACCTGATTAAATTTTAGGGGCATGTTATTTACAGGCCACAAATTACTAAATAGAGGCCACTTTTTAAAATTTGTGAGTGTGAAATGACATAAATGCCCTTGGTAATTACCTTGGTGAAAAAAAATTTACCCACACCTTAGGTAGCAGCTTTTTCGCGTTTTAACGTCACTGGGTGAGAATCGCCCACGACGGGCGATTGTATCACAAAAACGCGCCTGTACTGGGCGATTTTTTGTGATACAGTCGCCGAAGGCCACCATTTTTCGTGAAAAAACACGCCCAAAACTGGCGATTTTATTGGAAAAACTCGCCAGTTTTGGGCGTGTTTTTTTAAAAAATATGTGGCCTGTGGCTTTTTTTCGCATAAAATGCGCCCCTCTGAGGCGACGTTTATGGAAAAAACGCCACAGGCTTCCACCGAGCAGCAAGCAATGCAGTGGCCAACATATGTGGCCCACATTCCACCGAGCAGCAAGCAACCAACAAGCAAAAGCAATGCAGCAAGCAACCAACAAGCAAAAGCAATGGAGTGGCCAACATATGTGGCCCACATTCCACCGAGTTTTTTTGGGCGTGGCCAACATTTGGGCGTGTTTGTTTAAAAACATATGTGGCCTGTGGCGTTTTTTTGCATAAAACGCGCCCCTCTCAGGCGACGTTTATGGAAAAAATGCCACAGGCCACATTCCACCGAGCAGGCTTTTATAAGGGGAGGGGTTTTTCGGTCTTTTCACACTCTAAAATTTTAAAAAGTGGCATTTATTTAGTAATTTGTGGCCTGTAAATAACATTTCCAAAATTTTATTATCTTGCTATTTTTGAACTTAAGCCTATTGTTATGGCTCTATTATTTTGGTGGTGTTAAGAACTTAATTATTTTGTTGCTGTTAAGGGAGTCCTTAAGAGTATTATTTTGTTGATGTTAAGGTTTAAAATTGGACGTTGGAATTGGAAAACAGAAAGAGGGGCATGTTACTATCGGGTCGGGTTCGGGTCGGGTTCGGGTCACCCGTGTCAAACCCAGGTCGGGTTCAGGTTTGAAAACCTGACCCGAAACTCAAAACAGGTCGGGTTCGGGTTAGGGGTTCCAGACCCGTTAACCCGCAAACCCGAACCCGTAAACACGGGACCCGACCCGATTGCCAGCCCTAGCCATATGACCGAATTTAGTACCTGATCCGGGTCATCCAGTTGACCCCTTTGGTGACAAACTCTAGCCTCCTGTAAGACCCGGCCTAATGGCTTGCCCCGGTACCCTCCTAGACCTGGCTAATGACTTTGTCTCGTCTTTTTGGCTGAGGTATGATTTTGTCCCGGCCAACTTCTTGGCCCAGATAATACTTTTATTTTTAGCCCCGGCCTTCCAGCTTTTAACCCAGTATTTTAATGTGATAGCCTGACCTTTCCTCTATTTTAACCCAGTTGACCCTTTTGGTGACAAACTCTAGCCTCCCGTAAGGGCCTAATGGCTTGCCCCGGTACCCTTCTAGACCTGGCTAATGACTTTGTCCATTCTTTTGGGCTGAGGTATGATTTTGTCCCGGCCAACTTCTTGGCCCAGATAATACTTTTATTTTTAGCCCCTTGCCTTCCAGCTTTTAACCCAGTATTTTGATGTGATAGCCCGACATTTCCTCTATTTTAGCCCAGCACTTTGATGTGTTAGCTCGGTCTTTCCTCTATTTAACTAGCCATAATATTCAGCCCCCCAGAATAAACAATGAGCTAATTTATAAGCAGACCCTTGTAAAATTTCTATCATCTTCACCCAATTTAGAACATTTATCCTAGTTTAAGAAAAAATTTCAGAAATCGATAACAAATGCAAAAATCGTACCTATTATCCAGGCCAAAACTATTTGGATAAGTGGCCTTAGCCAGGTCAACTTCTTGTAGCGATGCCGTGTAGCACTGCTGAGCCTGCTTTACATCACAACAAAGAGAAACAATCCCATATATGGTAGAAAACTGCACCATTATATGCCCAATCGATGCCATAGCCTGGAAGCGGTTTAGACCGAGCCTTCCTAGGCACACATGGTAAGGTGATGGCTCATTGATCACCACAAACTCAAGGGTTCCTGTCCGTTTTAGCTGGCCACCTATCAATGCTACTAGGATGCTTAATTGACCAGTAGAGATCACATGGTGGTTTCCAAAACCAATTAAAAGTGTGTGCACCGGGTCCAACTTGGCTTTATGCAATTGACAATCCTCTAAAGCATTTAACAATAATAATAGTTCTAGAATTACCATAATCAATTTAATGCCTTTATGCTAACCTAAACTAATACCTTGGTAGACCCTCAATCTGAGAGTACTGGGAACTCTTATCGGCTTGGATAAGCCGGGCTATTTCCAGGGCCAAATCCCTACAATCATTAGTATTATGCCCAATATGCTTAAGATAATCACAATACCTGCTAGGGTTTAGCTTATCTGTTGGATCCAGAATAGGCCTGGCCGGGGGAACCAACCCCGGTTCTTGAATAGCCGCATAAATCTTCGCCTTAGATGTCGAGAAAGGCTTAGTAACTTGCAAATAGTTAACACCATTCCCGGGTCTTGTCCTAGCATTAGTAGTACCTACAAAATTTTGTCTCTTTCCCCTCCCTGATGCTGGATAGGAGAAACAGCCTTTCTTTGGGCATACCCATCTCCAATCCCAATTTCTCGCTCTTTTTTATATCCTCCACCACCTCAATTACAACAAAATTCATGGTAGTAGTCATCATATCTAGATACGTCAATGGAGGCCTAATACCTAACTAGATAGCTAAAGGTCCTGATCTTAACCCATTTATAAAGGAATCCATTACAGTTCTATCATCTTTTTCATGATATTACCTAGATTCTATGTTAAAACGATCGATAAAATCTTGTAACCCCTGCCCTACCAGTTGAGTGACATTTATGAGATGTGAAATAGGTTTAGATAAAATTTTATTCCCCATGAAATTAGCCAAAAATAAGTCACCAAATTGATCCAAAGAATGAATTGAGTTTCGAGGTAAGGAGCAGTACCAGTTTATTGCATGGCCTCAATCAACCGATATGTATAACTTGATGGTTCCCAAAACCGATCAAAAGGAGTTTGCTCTCGTAGCATATGATTGCCACAATAGTTTTGGAGCGGTTCCTAACCGAGCCTTCTGTAACCAACATTGTTCAACTACAGTCCATAATTTGACACACACAACCTGATATCATGTATTTAGCATGCAAAGACCCACCCAACATTTGATTCCGTTAATCACATGAATTATTATAATGTCTTCCCGAGTTACCGTTCCTTCATGTCTTAACATCCATGCAGAACAAACAACAAGAAATGCAACAACAGTTAAAGTATACAAAGTCAAGAATATTTTCAAAATATTATTGTTCTAACGCCAGTTTCAATGAACTTTTTAATTGTTTCGAGAGCCGCTTCCGAAACGTTCTCCTTATACTATACAAATGTAAACAACCATGTAGATGGTTGAAACAGTAGTTTGAAAGTGGTACAAAAAATCTGGCCTTCCCAGGTGCACGTTACATGATGATGCCCACAAAGTTTATGTTTCTTTACGCCGGTGATTACTGTAAACTAAACTAACGGAGATAATCAACCATCTCAAAAATTGTACCTGATAAGAGAATCCTTTTCTTAGTGCAAACCGCTTCATTCTTCAACAAATTTCTTTGATTGTAAAGACAATTTAATGAACAGATAATCAAATCGTCCTTACAGATGGCGCCAGTTAATGAAACACTATTTGTCCAAGGAAAGCTACCCCGGCGCTACCTGACCCGGAATTGAGTTTACTTGACCCGACGAACCTTACGTATTGAACCTAGAAACAGAAACGAGAGTAATGCTGGGGGCAATCCCTCCTGTTCCACTCCAACACCCAAGTCAGTAAGATGACAATCATGAAGTATAATTCACAAGTGTATATTCAAGTAAAAAATGACGTACCTTGATAAGAGATGACTACCACCTTTATATAGATCTGCCTTGTAATTTGTCCGTTGGACCTCATTATGACCATTAATTGTCATTAATGGACTCCATGATTCCAGATCCATTAATAGGATTTAATACAGGTGTAACGGACACCGGCCTAATGGTCTTGTAACGGACACCGACCTAAATGCTCTTAAATGTCTTGCACAACTCTTTTCACATTAATAGCCTAAATTCCCACCCCGTCATTATTGCCTCGCAACCTAACTATACGCCTTTATCCCGGCTAATAACCTTTTGCCTCGGTTACCTACCTCTATGCCGGCCCGAATTGCTTTACCCCAAAGAGATGACTCTCTATTGACCAAACTCTTTTACTTTGTTTTACCATTTTAATGCACTTTTCTTCCTGTTATACTCTTCATGGGCTTACTCTTTACTTATTGGGTCATGCCTAATACCTTACTTTTAGACACACCAGCGCTATTGCAGTTGAGCACATTTCTTGATTTTTCATTTTTTGATAGAGGAGTAGCAGAAATCCAAAAATTAAAGATGTTAAAGCATAGTCATCTCACTGCCCCGCCAGATCTGAAGGAGTAATGTCGATACAGAAAAAGAGCTACGGGACCTAGGCGATGCAAGCAGCAGCTCTGGCAAAGCAATGAGGCTTAGGAAAAATAAGGATGTAAGTCTATATCAAAGATATCGATATGCGAAATAAGGAAGACCCATTTGCTTGCGAGATCAGGAAGTGGTTTTCAAACAAAAAATAAAGGGGGGTTTTTGGGGGGGGGGGGGGGGGGGGGGGGGGGGGTTGGGGTTCGAGATCTTGACATTTGGGTGATTTGCGCAAATCCCAACTTTGAGATTGTGTTGGGCTAGCCTTACCGCAGCTCTAGCAACCAACTTCCATGGCTGCATCTGCAGCGGGCGTCTGATGGAAAAAACAAAGAAGACGAAGAAGGGGTTAATATTGGGTAACATTTTGCCGCTGCTGCTTAGCAAAGAGAACAGAGAAGGGCTAGTTAGTTCCAAGCAAAGGAGCTTCAATGGCGACCGACGGTTGATCTTTCAGTCAAATTTTGAAGCGGATCCCGATCGACGAAGCTTCGAGCGAGCCCGACGCCTGCCGATTGAGACTCAATCTGGTTGGAGCAATTCCCGACCGACCCAATAGCGAGTTCCAGAGTTGAAGCTCTTCGATGAGTCCGTCTAATACTACTCCGAGCAGGCCCCACCCACTCCCGACGATGTGAAGATTGGGATCGGACGAAGCCAAAGACAAAGAAGGTCGTGTCCAAAGCTTCCTGATCAAGGCTCGACTTTTCTTCGGGATAGATGGAGAAAGTAGCACATAAAGCCAGCGGATCCCGGCCGACGAAGCTCCAGGCGAGTTCGACTCTTTCGATCGAAGTTTGACGTTGGTCGGAGCTAATCCTGACTGACCCGCGAGCAAGCTGGGTTGTTTCTGACGAAGCCTCGGGCAAGCTTTGGCCTATTTCAGAAAGTAAGGTGGCACTTATTGAAAAAAAAAAAAAAAAAAAAAATTAGTGATCAAACGAAAAATTTGAAAAAATAAAATGATATTTTTGACAATTCATTTTAAATCCTTTTATATTGAAATGATTATAACATCTGATTATGAATGAAATTACTTATATCTTTTCATATAAATCTTTCCACAGTAGGAAATTTCCATTTTAGTTACTAACGTAATTCAATTGGTTTTGTTTATTTATTTATTTTCTTTCCCTTCATCAAACTTGTGTTCATTAATTTGAAAAATATTAACGTAAACTGAGTACAAATTTGATGAGGCAAAACATACAAGCCCCCGGAACAAGAATCTAGGCCCCGTATGGTATGCCTTTGAAAGGTATTTTGAAAGGTGTTTTGGATTTTAAAATTATTAAAAATATTGAAAATGTAAAAAGGTTTTTTAGAAAATGTTAAAAGGTGTTTGGAAAATGTAAAAATGTATTTGTATTGAAATTGATGAGAAATTATATAAAATAAAGTGAAAGTGAATTGAGATGAAAATTTAATGCCATACGGGGCCTAAGGCTGTTCTCTGTGACTTGTAAGGAAAATTTTGTTAGAGGCAAGTTTTTTTTCAAAAATTTTTTGGAGGGAAATTTGTTTTGAGAAATTGTGTAAGTGAGAGATAAAAAGTGTAATGATTGTGTTATTTTTTGAATTTATGTAAGTAGGTATTTAAAAGAAATTTTAAAATTTTAATTTTGAATTGTTGAAAAAGTAAAGTTGTTTCTTTTTGTAAAGTTTAAAAAAAAAAAAAAAAGTGATGATTTTTGAAAAATTGCCACAAGAGAACAGAGCCTAGCTCACACGCACGTAGCATACTCAGTTGTTCCGATACCATTTGTAATAGTACTGGCCTACAAACTGGACTAATAACTTTTGAATTTTCGTCATTGCTAACCCAAAATACTTAAACTAAGGCTCTGTTCTCTTGTGACTTGTGTAGAAAAAATTTTGTTAGAGGGAAGTTTTTTATTGGAAATTTTTTGAGAGGAAATTGTTTTTAAGAAATTGTGTAAGTGAGAGATAAAAAAGTGTAATAATTGTGTTATTTTTTAAATTTATGTAAGTATTTAGAGAAAATTTTAAAATTTTAATTTTGAATTGTTAAAAAAGTAAAGTTGTTTCTTTGTGTAAAATTTTTTTAAAAAAAAGTGATGATTCTTGGAAAATTAACACAAGAGAACAGAGCCTAAGTTATCAATAGTCCACAAGTCTTAAGCTTTTATATATATATATATATACTAGGTATTTCTTGTAGAAAAAGAAACATCCATATGATTCTCCTTCATATAAAATCAAAAGAAATGTGAATTTATACCCAGAAATTTATCAGTGCATTTATACAAACCTCAATAACCAAAAAATGACGGGAAGACTTCCCAAATAGACATATTGAAAGAAAGAAAGAATCCATTCAGTGATATTCTAAGTGATATTTTAACAGATCGACAGGATAAGTCATATGCATGATCAAAATCTCCTAGAACATCATCCTCCAAAGAAAGGACTCACATGAGATAATGGAAACAAAATCCACCGAAATGAAACATGCATGAAACACCTCTAAATAGAGGCAGCGAATGATAAAATCAAATTGTCTCAATCACTTTCCCGACCTTATACCATAGATAACCACCAAGAAAGGGCAATTGCAAGAACAACTCTTTCACTAAATAGCATTATTGTATTATATTATATAAAATGTTACAAGAACTCTCCATCTCACATACAACATCAGGATAGGATGACAAACACTTTCCTCAAGTACATCTTATGAATCAGAAGAATTTACCAAAAATGAGTGATTAGAAAATTCTCAAAAAAAGTAAGTAATTTCAACCATAGATGCATTTCAGTATAATCAAAATAAGGTTGTTGAAGGAAAAGAAAGTGAGTACATCATAAATCCATCATTTCAGTAACAAAACATTAGAAAGTTTATGTTCACCAACCTTCCTGTTTTGCTAAAGAGTCGACAGAAAGAACTGGCAACAAAACATGAGAAAGTTTATTTTCACCAACCTTCCAGTTTTGCTAAAGACTTGACAAAAAGAACTTGCAGCAGTTCAACTTTTTCTTGATTTCATCAATTGGAATCTTTTCTAACTGTTTCCAAAAATACAGTTTAAAATTATCTAATTTATTTCTATATATGTTGTTTAGTATTAACAGTATCATAGAAAACAACAGAACCCAGTGACTTAATAGCACAAAAATTATCTTAGACTCCGATCCACAAAAGGATTGTTCAGATGCATCTGGCTCAAACTGTTCAATATAAAAGCGGATAATTACAACTGATCCCCTTAAAAATTTAAAAGGTAAATTGATTCCATCAGAATAGACACGATTTCTGAAAAGTAAGCTGGAGTACACAAGTCACACTGATAACTGTATTATGATCCTTGAACCATCAGTGAAGATAAATCGAACATGTTACTTCAAGTTTGATATAATATTAAAACTGAGAAATTAAAGAAAAAGGGAAGAAAAAAAAATGACCACCAACTCACCTTTGAGTGAGCAATGAAATTAATCAAAGATGCAGCCTTCGTAAGAGGCGAAGGAAGATCATGTTACATAGAGAAACATAAGAGTAGTTAAAGCTATATAAATAATGGGAAAAAAATATATATACTCTTGCATGCCACTATGACATATACTACTAAGCACCAAAAAATAACCAAAAAAGGACCTTGACCCGTGATCTCTTAAACCTCCCAAGATAACAAGCATACAAAAGTTCAAGCTTGGCCTAAAAATAAAGGAGCAGAAAAAGACAGGAATCACATCATGACACCAAAACAGCAGGAAAGATGGCAAATCTACAGCATAAATTACTAACAAAAAGCGACCACAATATTATTACATACCCTGCTTATAATGGCAAGGATTAAGAAGGCCAAACTGAAGATTGATTCATCAAGTTAACAGCAGGAAAATCGAAATAATGAGAGAAGCAGCACATAAAAGCAAAGAAGAGTATAATTCTTCCCACTTCTAAACTTATCACATGTTTCACCAAACTACCAAGGAACAAGTCCTAGAAAGTTGTTCATCAAAACTGACGTATGGAATAAACTGGTTCGGGTCATAGTGAGCTTCACCAAACGTGCACATAACTGCCAGGAATTCCAATGCACATTGTAAATACAATTTGAAAGGAACAAATTTATTTTCTTTGCTTTGCTTATTCTCTGCAAGAGGCCAAGTTGCCAATTTAGTACACAAGCATTATTCTAAGAGGGGAAAAAACCTTATCCTTCATATCAATCATTTGAAGGAAGAATGTAACAGCAGTAAAAGTAGGATAAACATACAAAACGAGCAGGCCAGTGGACTTGATACAGGTCAATATGATCTGTCTTGCAAAAGATTTACCACAAGACCAAGAATTCTAATATTCTAAACAACATGTCCATTCAATTGGTAATCAAAAAAAACATGGTACATAACAGTACTCATCTAACACATGAGTCAGCAAGATTCACCTAACCATAGGAACAACAGGTAAAAATTTCTACTGTCAAAGTGCCAATAAAGCAATTTTGTTTTATTGCATTCTTAAACCAACCCACTCCCCAATAATTTTTGAAAATTACATATAGATAACTAAATAGGAATCATCACAAGAATGGAAATTAAGAACTTATATGAATGCAACCTAGCAAATTAAGTCCCATTACATCTTTGTCTTTGACAGTATACAGACATCTTAGTGCTGGGGAAATTAACAAGCAATCGAAAGAAATAACAAGAACACATGATGAAAGCAAAGAAGAAAGAATTTGTTTAGGAAGCTTATAGTTAAAAAATTGGAAGATAAAATTGCCTGGAGCTGACATAATCTTGCCCTGTAACTTGGAAAGCATCTCATCAGTTATGAATGCATGGAACATCTTTTCTCAAATTTCTCAGTAGCGCTGAATTTGAGAGCATCTTCATTGATCTTGAGAATCTCTTCTGCTTTTGTTTTGTTTCAACCATTGCCCTCCTCTCCTCAGCTGCCCTGTGGAAGTTCTGCAATCTTATTCTTCATCGTTTCACCCCATGTTGCCTTCTTATCAAATTCTTCCTGCTCAATGATCAATGATTAATGATCACACACCACACTTGAACAGGTATGTTGTTATATACTAATGAATGCATACACTCACCTCGATCTGCTTGAGTTCAGTAGTTATGGCTGCTTTTTTGTGTTCTCCCATGCTTCCACAGCTGACAACTTCTTATAAGCCCTGAATTAATCAATGAATGAAATTATTAATAAGAAATAAATTAAGAGCTTTAACAGATGAACTCAATTCCCAGAAAGACAGAAAAAAAACAGAGGAAAATTGAGCAAAGGTAAAGGGGAAAAAAGCTAAAACATAGTTAATTACGTAGTTCTTTCACTTTATTCCCAAGCTTTGATCAAAGCCCATCTTTTCTCCAACTCCACTTTTGCCAGAGCAGAATCTGAAGAGCAGAAAAGTTAAAATAATCTTTCAAATATTAAAGAAAATTTCCAAGAAAAAATTATGAAGCACCCCACAAACTAATAATCACCTCTGCCCATAGAATCCACGACTTTTTCTTTCTGATCTCCATCCATGATCATCTGCAACCTCTGCAACATTAAGCACATGAGAAAATATGGGATTTTGTAAACTAATCAAGCTTACATAAATTTGTAAATTAAAATACTTTATGCATCCATAAGGGATTGTTTCTCAAATGGAACAAGACCTTTCTCATGAGATGCCTCCTCCTTTGGAATTTTCTCTTGATCAGAAGAGGTTTCTTTGTTAGGATCAGCCGCAATGGCAGTCACAGAAGATTTATCAGATTCTACATGATTTGTTTGCTCTTCTCCCATAATGAATAATGATGGGATCTGGAAAATGTTTTGCCTACAATTCACATAGTTTTGTCAAAATGTCTAGGCTGAAAAGAATTCAAGGGCTTTTGATTTATCTAAGAAAATAACAAAGAAATCATTGGCAAGACAAAGAGGGACAACCACACTTCAATAAATCCCATCTCTTTGTTTGCCTCATCAAATCTCCTCCGCACAAAATAAAAAGTTGTGAAGGCCCAACCGAAGCAAAGGAGACCCTGCAATAGAACAATCGCTTAAAATTTGAACAAAAATTCAAACCCTCAAGAAAATCGAATAAAATGTCAGCAACATCAAACATAGGAACCGACTGATTAAGAAAAATCATAGTCAATGCGTACAAAAAGATCTAGATTTAGAAAGAGTTCTTAAAGTGAAATACACTTGTGAAGTTAGTCATATGGAAGAACTAACTACTCAATGAAAGCAAATTTAAAGATTCAGAACAAAGAAAGTAGTCTGGACAGAGAACAAATATATAAAGTTTAATCCATAACCTGAACTGGCATGGCATGTCTCTAGTGTTCGTGACTTTTGAGTTTTAAAGCTTCTCTCCAAGAATTAAGCGTTCAGCAAGCATTTACCCAGCTTCTAAGGGAAAACTTGTACACCTAAGGAACTGCAAGAGTTTACCATTCATAAATAACACAATTTTTTTATAGCGCAAGAAACAGTAAACAGAAATTAATGAGTCACAGTATCCAATTATTTTATGACAATTGGGAAACAGTAATAAAGCAGCCCAACAGCTTGTTTCAAATTTATGCTCATAAAAGACATAACCTCCATTTTGAAAGCCAAAAAAAAAAAAAAAAAGAGTTAGATGAATAAAAGGCAAGAATATCGATCACGGAATCCCCACAAACAACAAATTTGAAGAACCTAATAAATTCAGCTACTTACATGTAAATGAAGTCAGAGGTTGAACTTCCAAACTACCTAGGATCTATCGCAAGTTTTTGAGCAAAAGCAGCAACCTGACAAAGTGAAGATCCAAGCCTGCGAGGAAATTTAAAACCTCACGTATACAAGCACTTTAAAAAAAAGGGGGAAAAAGAAAAGAAAAGAAATGAGCCGCAATCAATCTGGAAACCAAAAACGGAAAAAAAAAAAGCCAGTGAATGAGAACAAGAAAAATACCACCCTGGCTGCAAAATCATTAACAAATGAAAAAAGCAATTAACTATCTCATCAAGGGAGAGGGAAAGGCTAAGGCTCAAATCAGTGTATCAGACCAGAGAATGGTGATACCGCCATGGCTGCAACACCGGTTGCATGTGAAGCAATAGAGGGAGTAGAAAAAAAAAAAAACCTAGATGTATTTATCCACCCCTCCCACATGCCATCCGGGTCGCCCCAGCCAAAATCATGTTCGCCTCAGAGGTTTCAACTTTAGCACTATAAAACATCTAGAAAAGAATTTGCACGTAGCAATAAACAATAGAAGTGGGTTAAAGGCTTAGTTGTTGTTGTTGTAATAAATAATAGAATACTCGAGAAATTCCACGAGAAGTTGAAGATCTTGACATGCAGGAGCCATTTCTTAACCTTTTAAGCAAAACTAAATGTTCAATGAAGAGCCATGGACACCTAGGAGGCATCTAACCTTGATGTCTCCAAGGACTTCTATTCTCCATGAGACATTTCTTGGAGATAATGAACAACTTTTAAGCAAAATGATAACATAGTCAAATACCATGGTAAATAAAGCTCTTTAAACAAAACTAACCAGTAATCACCACCAAAAAAAAAAAAAAAAGAGAAGGGAAAGAAATGTGCCTGAATTTGCTGAATGGTTTTGTCAAGAAATCCGGAGGAAGTATTTCATCTCCCACAGCCCGAGCTAGAAACAATGCAAGAACATCAACCGTGTCGGGTATATCCACAATCAAGTCATCTGTGCAACCACTACAAATCTGATTAGGTAAGCACTTGCAACAGAAAAACGAAAATTGTAGATGATTTATGTTAAATTCATATGGATGTTTCGCCTTGTGGGATATTGGGCTCCTCTGTCCTCCCCTGATTAGCGTTCTTTTCCTAGAAATTGAAATTCTACCGTGTTGTTTGTGGATCTCTTCATCTTCGATTTTATTTTCTTGGTTAATAGACGTGGTGCTTTCTGTGGGAGAGGGAGAAGAATCTGGAAAGGAGGAGGGAAGTCGTGTAGATAAGGGATTGCCACTTTGAGGGAGAAGTGAAACCCAACATAGGTCGCTGCGGAACGGAGGAGGGAGGAGAGGAGAATTGGATGGCCCGAGAAGGGAAAATGGCAAAACGAAGGAAATAACATGAAAGAGAAAAGACAATGGAAAAATCTGGAAAAGCTGAAGCTTTTAGATGAAGAAGAAGAGAGTCGACGTACCCGAGGAAGAAGAATCTGGAAAGGAAGGGTAAGTGACCGTAAAATGAGAAAGTGGAATACACGTGTACTGCTATCCCATAAGGGTAAAATGGGAAGGAAAAAAATGACAACCACCAAAAGTACTGTAGCTAATCGATTCCCACTTTATATATAAGTAAAGATATAGATATTATATATATATATATATATATATAATATGTTCGTTTCCTTGTCCAATTTCGGTGTGAGATAGGGGTGTCATAAACTTAATAAAATATAACAAAATTTTGGGCCTGCAATAATAAATCCCAATTCTTAACGGTGTTGAACTCACGAAAAAATCTTCACATACCCTAAGGGTCACCCTCCATATGTGGCACGCACATCAACAATTAAATAAATAAGAAATATGACATGGATAACATTAGTGCTGTTATGTTTATCTTTTCATTAAATATAAGAGTTCATAGCCTACTATTTCTCTTTCTTATTTATTTCTTGACTCCCTTTCTTTCTTCTCTTTTCCTTCTTAATTCATTTTCCTCTCTTTCTTCCGTCCAAACAAATTTTTTTCTTCCTGGAGAAATTCTTCCGTCAAGATGACATTTCCTCCTTTTTTTTTTTTAAGTAAAAAAATTATTCCACTTTTTTTAGTAAAAAAAATTATCCCATTTTTTTTTTTTTTTCAAATCCTTCTATAACTAATGCATTTTTTTGCTACAACAAAATTATAATATGTAGTCATTTCGTTGCACTGTAAATAAATATATATTTAAATTTAGAAAATGCTTCGTCAACAAATTCATAATTCAAGGTAATTAAAAGTTTATGAGCCAATTTATAACCACAAAAGAAAAGGTTTGAATACATATTTACAATGAAATTTCATATATAATATATAAAAAATATATTATCTCCGTTCCATTATAAGAGTTTATTTTGTTTTACTCAAAATAATATTACTAAGTGGACTTTTCTAATGAAACATATAGAATACTTCATATATCCTATTAAAAAAATATAGTTATACAACCATTATGAGTCACGTTATATAATTTGATACGTGAAAATGAGAGAGTATTCATATAAAACTAAACATAATACTACAATACATATTCATATAATTTTATGTTTATGCACAAGGTCCACCTAAGCCTCATGTAAAAAAGAGACATTGCATAGGGGCTCTCAAATTCTTTTTCCATTAGTTTTACGTAAATTGTTAAAAATATTTTGTTGTTCTTATTTCTTTAGTTTCATATTAAATATATGAAATTAATTATCAAAGTTCAACTCTATTAATTATACATATTTTTATTTTAAAGTTTTATTTTTTTATATCGCAAAAACCTATATCAGGTCAGCAAGATTATCCGGCGCGTGTTTTTTATTTTACTTTTAGAAACAAACGATACTTTTTTTAAAGACGCGAGTATCGAGTTTAACCTCAAGAGTATAACATTTACATTATAAAGTCGTGTGTATGGCGTATAACTTCTAATGTATTGCATATCATTCTATTGCATATAGTGTACTAAGTTTAATGTTGTATTGTCCGTTTATAATTGAAAAAGGATTTTACAGCCCTTGTGCAATATCTCCTTTTTGCACAAGGCATGCCAAGGCCTTACGTATGAATATAAAATTATATGAATATGTATTGTAGCATTATGTTCAATTTTATATAAACACTCCCTCAGTTTCACGTAGATTTATATTTTAGATTTGTGATGATTGTATCACTATACTTTTATAATATTATATAAGGAGTTTTTTTTTAAATACTATATATAAAAGAAATTATTGTAAAAATGCATTCAAACTTTTTTTTATGATTATAAATTGGCTCATAAACTTTTAATTTCAACCGTTAAACCTTGAATTATGAATTTGTGGACAAAGCATTTTTTAAAATTTAAATAAATATTTATTTACAATACAACAAATTGGCCACATATTATAATTTTGTTGTAGAAAAAGAATGCATTAGTTATAGAAGGATTTGAAAGAAATGGGACACTTTTTTACTATAAAAAAAAATGTGGAATAATTTTTTTGCTAAAAAAAAAAAGAAAAAGGAGGAAATGTCAACTTATCTTTTTTTTTTTTTTTTTGAAGGAAAATGTCCTCTTATCAAGTAATATCAAATGGAAGAATTTCTCCAGAAGAAAAAATTTTATTTTGACGGAAGAGAGGAAAAAGAATTAAGAGGGAAGAGAGAAGAAAGAGAGAGTCAAGAAATTTACAGATCACCCCCTCCACTGATCCCTCACCGGCGGAGGCCTCTTTCACAGAGGTCAGATGGCGTGCTAAATTTGGAAAGACAAAAGAGGGCTTTTCATCGGACTCAGAGACACTGGCAACACCTACTCCTTTTAAGGCGGGCCGTTTGAGTTTCAGCAACTCTTTTCAAGCTTTGTCTCCCGGACGCAAGGGTGAGCAGGGTATATTGGATGCTCTAGAAGAGAGCAATGCCCCACAACCAACACAGCAACAAGCTCAGATCACATATCATGAGGTGTCTCGGACTGTCGTTAAGCGGCAGTCTGCGAGGTCAGCTTTCTAACTTTTGTAGTTTCCATATGGCGTGGCTCATATGGAATGTAAGGGGCATTAGATCACGTGCCTCTTTTAATCGCATGAAATCTCTTATTAAATCTCATAATGTCACTCTGTTGGTTATTTTAGAGCCTATGATTTCACTAGATAATTTGGAAGAGGTCAGGGTGGGGCTTGGGTATCATGTGGCTCTTTCATCTTTAAATGGGAAAATTTGGGTTTTGTATAGTATTGATTATACACTAAACATGTTGAATAATTCAGAACAATGTCTATCTTTTCAATTATTACATCCTCATTTGGTTGTCCCTTGTGTGGTTGGTTTTGTGTATGGTTTACACTCTCAAGTACAACGGCGTGTATTATGGGATGACTTATTGAGGATACAGGATGGTAGGCCTGGTATTTGTGTTGGGGACTATAATGTAATTGCGTCCATTGATGAATACAAGGGTTCTGCGGCCCCAGATGCATCCGCTATTCAGGAGTTCGCAGACTTTATTAGCAGGGCGGGTTTGTCTTATCTTCCTACTACAGGGGCGGAATTCACCTGGGTGGGCTATAGATCTGTTAGCGGGAGCCAGGCAGAGGTTCAAAAGCGTTTGGATAGAGCTTTAGTGAACCTGGAGTGGCTTAATCATTTTCCAGGGTGCGAGGTGAATGTGTTTAGCAGGGCTACGTCTGACCATGCTCCTTTGCTTATAAAGCCAGTTTCCTCTATGCCTGGGGTTTGTAAGTCTTTTAAGTATCAGTATATGTGGGAAAAATGTCAGGATTTCTCTTCCGTAATCCACTCTAGCTGGTCCCAGCCAATGGGGGGATATGGTATGCTCTTGTTTTCCCTAAAGCTTCGACGTCTAAAACAAGATCTGAGAGTTTGGAATCAAACAATTTTTGGTAATGGCACCTCAAATGTGCAAGCGACAGAGCAGGAGGTGAGTCGTTTGCAGGGGATTTATGACTTAGATGGAGGTGATCCGGAGTTAAGTGCCTTACGTCAAGGGGAAGCAGTCTTGGCTCAGAGACTACTTGAGCAACAAATATTTTGGCATCAGAAGTCACGTGTGAAATGGTTAAAAGAGGGAGAGCAAAATACAAAATACTTTCATGCAACCCTACGACTCGTCGGAGCAGGGCGGGGATTTTTTCAATAACATCACCCTCTGGCGTTACTTTTGCAAGGCAAAAGGATATTGGAAAGAAGGCAGGGAGATTTTTCCAAGAGTTATTTAGAGCGGAAGATGGAGACACTGAATCAATGCAGGATCTTCTGGATTCGGTCCCTCTTACAGTGGGTGACCCCACCACCTTGATGGTGCAAGTATCGATGGAGGAGTTGAGGACACTGGTTTGGGAGATGGACCCTGATAGTGCTCTGGGCAGTGATGGATTTTCGGGCTCTTTCTACCGTTTTGCATGGGAGGTGGTCAAATATGATCTCCTTTTCGCAGTGCATGAGTTTATGGCAGGCGTTCCTATCCCTAGAGTGGTAGCCAACACTCTTATTACTCTATTACCTAAGAAGAAGAATCCGGTGACTTTTGCATATTATCGACCTATAAGCTTTTGCAAATTTCTTAATAAGATTTTTACGAAGGTTTTATGCGCTCATTTGAAGCCCATGTTACCGGCTACTATATCTCCAGAACAATCTGCATTTTTGCCAGGAAGGGAAATTGCGGACAATGTTCTGCTTGCACAGGAACTTGTACATTCGCTCAATAGGAAATGTCGGGGAGGTAATATTATTTTTAAGCTCGACATGGTGAAGGCATTTGATAGGGTGTCATGGGTTTTCTTGGAGAAATTGTTACTAAAAATGGGGTTTCCTGTCCTGTTTGTACAGTTGATCTTTGGGAATTTGCGGGTAGCTTGGTTCTCTGTATTGATTAATGGAGAGCCACATGGGTTTTTCCAGGCCACGAGGGGTATAAAGCAGGGGGATCCCTTATCCCTTTTCCTTTTCCTTTTGGTGGGTGAGGCTTTCACAAGGGCCCTCAAGGCTCGTATTGAGAGGGGTGCTATCAGACCTTTCTCCACGCCGAGGGGTACGCCAGCGATCTCCCATTTGAGCTTTGCAGATGATTTATTGATTTTCCTCAATGCGGATAGAACTTCCATCAAGGGTTTCATGGATTTTCTTAGAATATATGAAGGGGCGACGAGGCAAAAAGTTAGTGAACCTAAATGCTCATTTTATCTACCCAAGAACATGCAGAATAGTGAAGCCTTAATAAGGCAACTCATAGGTATGAGGGTAGGGACTTTCCCCTTCACATATTTGGGTTGCCCTATAACCCAAGGGAAGTGCACCAGGCTTTTTTTCCAGCCTATGCTAGATAAGATACATGCGCGATTGGCAGGATGGCAAGGAAAATACCTATCCCAAGGAGGAAGATTGTTGTTGATTCGCCATGTCCTGTCCACTATGCCGCTCCATTATTGGGCGGCCCTCAAGCCCCCAAAGGGTATCGTGGACAGGATCGAGGCTATTTTTTCCTCTCTCTTTTGGGGGACGCGAAAGGGGAAGAATAAGAGTCATTGGCGGGTGAGGAGAAGGGTGACATATCCGACGTGTGAGAATGGTCTAGGAGTCCGCAGTATCGCAGATGTGATCGCAGCTTTCTCTTGCAAGCTATGGTGGAAGTTCCACACTTCTGAGGTCTTATGGGCCTTTTACATGAAAGCTCTGCCTAAATCTGCCCGGACCTCTCGGGTATGGAAACGGATAGAGGAGGTGGGAAACATCATGGAAGAGCACATGGGGATACTTGTAGGGGATGGATCCTCCTTTTTTTGGTCCTCAAATTGGACAGGGAAAGGCTTTCTTTCAGAGTACGTGGATGCTGAGGACATTGAGGACCCTTTCTTGACCCTTCGCCAGTTCTGGTGTACTAGAGATCTTTTGGCCAGTGATCTAGAGGATTTGTTTTTAGCTGAGGTCTGGAATTGCATTGAGAAGACACCGTTATTGTTTGATGGCGGCCCTGATAGGATGATATGGAAACCAGATGTGAAAGGGTGTTTCACTCTTAAATCGGCATATGAGGTAGTCCGCGAAAAGGGAGCGACAGTGGTGGTTTCAGATTTATGGTCTCGGCCTTTGCCCCTGAAATTGTCAGTTTTTATGTGGCGGCTTCTGAATGGCCTTTTACCGATGGATGATGCACTGCGACGTATTGGTTTTCATACTACATCAAAGTGCCCTTTTTGTTGCTCTGAAAGCTCTCTCCTGCATGCATTTTATGATTGTCCTTTGGCTCGCATGATTTGGGATCGTATTGCTTTGCTACTGCACGTCGCGCCTTTGGCAATCTAAGACTTATGGGATCTGCTGGACTTCTACTGGCTTCGGGAGGACTATGAAGTGGTGCGGCTGCCCGTTGAGGTGACTGTTATAGTACCAGTAGTGATATGTTGGGAGCTTTGGCGGGTTCACTGCGGCAGTTTATGACGGGGATAAGGTTGTGTCAAATACACTTTTGGGAAGGGTCCTAAAGTCAATCCAGGATTTACTGGCTTTAAGACCCCCGGCGTATTGATCATCGGCAGTTTTCCTAGAGGCAAGCCTTGTACTGCGATGGGCAATCCGGAAGAGGAAGGAGCAGAGGATCGTCAGCTGGGAGCTGCCTCCGCTGGGCTATTGTAAATTAAATGTAGATGGTTCTTCCAGAGGCAACGCGGGTCCTTCGGGGGCGGGTGCGGTATTGCGGGATTTTGAAGGAAAGGTGGTATTTACGATTGGGGCCTCCCTCGGGGTGCTTACGAGCTTTCAGGCGGAAGCAACAGCTCTGTTACTTGGTCTCAGTATTTGTGCTGCATTGGGTGTGCAGCATCTAGATGTGGAAACTGATTCCATGATTTTGTTGTTGGCAGTGCAGGGGGATTCTGGCCCTTGGAGGTCAGCGGCCATTTTGGCCCGAAATATCAGACTTGCGGCATTGCTATGGGAGCATCGCGCATCTTTACCGTGAGGGCAATGCGGTGGCAGACGCCCTTGCCCAAACTGCTAGTTCTACTGGCCTTACAGAGTTCTATGTCCATTCCACACTCTCTAGAAAGGTTAAGGGTCTGGTTGCTTTAGATGCTAGGGGATTCTCCTATTTGCGGGGTTAATCTCCTATCTGGGTTTTTTTTTTAAGGACTTTTGTAGCTTTTCTATATAGGGTGCATTGGCATTTTTTGCATCTTATATCTCTAAGGTAAGACTCATTACGTCCCCCTTAAAACATTTTGGCATTTTGCCTTTTCCATTTTAATAAAGGGTCCCCATGCCCCCCAGCCACTTAATCGGCTATTACCTAAAAAAAAAAAAAAAAAAGAGTCAAGAAATAAAATAAGAAAGAGAAATAGTAGATTATTGTCTCTTACATTTAATGAAGAGATAAACATAACAGCACTAATATTAACCATATCATATTTCTTATTTATTTAATTGATGGTGTGTCTACCACATATAGAGAGATTTACTAACCCTCAGGGTAAGTGTAGCATTCCCTTGAACTCACCTAGTATAGTATACATATATGGATGATTCAAATGCCAAGCATCTTGGGAACTAACTTGAATTTAAGATGACTCCTTAGAGAGCTTCTAATCATAAGATGCAACTTAATCATGAGATAGTTCCTGAAATGATTGAGAATCTGCTTCAAGGAAGGCCGGCTAACATACCAGAATCGCAACCACCCGGACAGCACCAACGCCGTGAACACCAAAATTCTCCTTTTATGCGAATCTGTAGTTCGTTGGCTTAGCCCCGCAAGCTGCTCAACGTACGTCCGAATCAATCTCGATTTTAGGCTACTTTTCTCGACATCGAAACTCCCTTTCCGGAAAAAATTTCCTGGCATCCCGCCGTCGACTTCGACTTCATTAATGTCGAAAAATGGATCTTGTAATTTACCCTCCGGGTTGCCATTTGCAGAATGATCATCTTCTTTTTGGGCAGCCTCTGGCCTATTTGCTTGAGTTTCCTCACGAATTGCTTCGAGTTCGAGCCCTTCATCAGTTTTGGTAATGCCTTTGTCCTGTTGTTCTTCATGAGGTGTCTCAAGTTCTTCAACCTCTCCCATGACTCCATTTTTTATGAACAGTGCACAGTGATCTTCAGAATCAACGTTAATTTGTTCTTCTTCATCAAATTGCAGATTGCTTTCTTCATCAAAATGTACAACATCTTCATCACTAGAAAGAGAGTCCTCTTTTCTGCCGTTTAATTCAGGCCTGGCTTTTTTGTCCTGAATCTATATATCGAAGTAGTTAGTATAAAATGATAAGAAATTAGTATAAATTTTTTAAAATTTTAAAAAATTATACTAACGAGCAGGCCTCGGTGATACTGAAATCATTATGAAAATTGATGATAAGAGAACGTGATTTTTATTTTTTAGTTTTTTCTTGATTTTAGGAACAACATTAATGACACGAGAGAAGAAACACATCGTGTTACATGCATGGAAGATGATCGATTTCGTTTCAAATATGATTATGCTATCTTAATTACGTACATAGAAAATTCTATTTGAATAAATAGAAATTAATCAATTTAAAATTCTCATTAGATTTATTTTTTGTAGTTTGTTGATATCTCAAATTAATGATTATGTAAAGTTGTGTTTATAAATATATTTCCGCGGTAAGATTATTGTCTCGTTGAAGGAACCAATCAGTCATTAAATTTGTCATTTGTCAGCCAAATATAATGACTGAATATATTCTTAACAAAATGTTTTTTTTTTGCACCTGTTATTGCCAGAGCAAAAATTAGGATCCAGAGCAAATTTTTGTTCATTATCCTAAATTGCCCTCTAATAATTCAACTGGCTTCCATTTACTGCTCCAACTTTTTTATTTCACTGTTAAAAATTATCTTATTTCTTCTCTTTTACCCTCCTCCAAGGTCAAACGACATCGCCGCTTCTCTGCATCAAATTTCGATGATTCTTTTTCAGCTGACCAAATCTCAAAGAGGACGGCAGCCATAACAAGATTGAACCTCCACTCTCACCAATGATCGATGACCTTTTGTCCAGCTTACATCTCGATTCACAGCTTCCCTTTTCCACCACCACACTGTAAAAAATCTCTCTTCCTCTCGTGATACTGTGAGCCTCCAACAGCCAAGCCACAGTCTCTTTCGTGCCATGCACAGCCCCAACCACAGTTCTTTTTGTTTTTGTTATTGTTTGTTTTAATCTCGAATTACTGTGTAAACTTTTGTGTCTCGGGCTGGGAATGTTTCTTCAGTTGGCTGGCCTTTAATTGAGTTATTCTGGAGAAACAGCAGAGCACTTAATTTTTATTCGCTGCGTAATTTTTTTTTTTTTTCTTTCAAACTGTTAATCAGGTTTGGGGTTTTTCTTTTTTTTTTTTTTTTTTTGTCTTTTCTTTTCTCCAAATTGTTCATCATTATGTGCGCATGGAATATAAGAACTGAAGATCTTGTTTTTGGACTATTGGTCACACTAAGAACATCATCAAAAACTTCATTTGACTTATTTTGAAGAAACCATGGAGCATTTGATTTTTCTTTGTCCATTGTTCC
Organism: Leptodermis oblonga; assembly: GCA_016801395.1. Lineage (NCBI taxonomy): Eukaryota > Viridiplantae > Streptophyta > Magnoliopsida > Gentianales > Rubiaceae > Leptodermis > Leptodermis oblonga. The sequence continues at coordinate 20,131,328 of CM028760.1, forward strand.
AATATAGTGAGAGGGTTCAAGCATTAAGGTCGGGTTTTGAGTTCACAAAGAATCTAATTACTATGAGGAGTGCATGGTACTTCTATTTGTCAGGAAAGCTTATTCAAGCAGGAGTTTGTTTCTACAGTTTTTGGATGAGAATTGCAGTATCGGAATTAGAAGGTGAAGGATAAGACATAAATTTTCTTAAAGCAGTAAAAGTAAAACTTAAAAGTTGCAGCTGTAAGCGAAAAATAGTTAGATGAAAGATGAATTAGTAGAGGGCAATTTGGGAAGGATGATAAAAAATTGCTCTAGATCCTAATTTTTGCTATGACAATAACATTAGCCTTTTTTTTTTTTTTCCTTCATATTTTCTTAGTTTCAAATTATACATAAAACATTACAAAATTTAGAATGCTCATTGGGTAAGCAAAAATATTTATGTCCCTATATACATGCCACTTTGTAATGATTGTACATCACAAAGACGAGCAATTCTTAATTAATTAGCGCCATGCTGCCTAATCTTAGCTTACTTAGCTAACATCGTATATAATCTCACCTATTTTTAAAAGTATTATATATGGCAATTATTTCCATATAATAATATTTAGTCATGCTGCCTAATCTTATTTTACTCTGTTAACAACATAATCGCGTTATGACACTTATTTCCCTATAATTAATGTCCTTTTGGCTTTTGGGAGGGACTAGTCAACCCAATTTCTTTAATTTCATTAAACAAATAAATACGCATGGACATACAATTAATTGTTCACAAAAACTTCTATGCACCAGGTTTATGTATGAAACTCAACGCATAGATCTGAGACCATGAAATAGTATTTTGGACGCACGTCTAGCAATCTCTTTTTCTTTCTTTTCTTATTTGTTCTTTTGTAAGTTTTTTTACTATCCGTGAACAGTACCACTAATATTAGATACTTGAAAAGGGTATTACGGATGCTCTCTTCGAGTATCTTAAGTAGAGTTTTTTTTTTTTTTTTTTTTTGTATACCCATGAACTAAGATTAGATACTTGAAGAAAGTATTATGGATACTCTCTTCAAGTATATTAAATAGAGTTTCTTTTTTAATACTCGTGAACAGAGAGTATCCATAACACTCTTTTCAAGTAGTAAATGGTACTTGAAGAGAGTATCTACTATTTGAAAAGAGTAAATCTACTAATTGAAAAGAATAATTTACTATGCTCTTTAAATAATAGTCTTTTCAAGTAATTATAAATACTCTCTTTAATTAATTACTACACTTTAAGTGGGGAAAATGCATGACCCCAATTCATGCAAGACCACCTCTTTCTTAATTTTTATTTCTTTCAAACTTATTTCTAAATTGATATTTGAAACAGAAAGTCTTACTTGGCCTGTCCGTGTGTGTCTATATTTATACAATTAATCCCTTCGTTTCAAATTTTTATATATATAAATTCTTAGTGGGACAAGAAAGTCTTACTTGGCTGGTTTATCTTTCACTTAAAAAAATATTATATATATTATATAAATCTATTTTTTTCAAAAAAAAATTCTAAATTCTCATGCAACCATAAAGTCTTACTTGGCTGGTTTATCCCTCGTTAAAATAAATTATTTAAAAAAAAAAAAAAATTCCCAACTCTCATGTTATTCCTGACTTCAACGAGGAGGAGGAAAGACATTAATTACCCGGAGAAAGCTTTCCTCTGAGATGCTGACCGTGGAACTATCCTCTTCATCCACTCTAGCATATGAGGATGACGACCCATTTCTGAAAATTGCACATTAATTAATTCATGGAAGGGATTAATTTTTCTTCCTTTTTTTAATTTTTTATTATAGCAAAATTATTTACCAAAAAATAAATAAATTAATATTTGTGAAAGAGAGACCAAGTGATCAAACCTCAAATTTGGATCCATATCCTCCTGTATAGCATCAAAATCTTCCTCTTCTTTCCGAACTGTTGAATGGTCATCCCCGGTGGACTTCCGGCGCCGCCTCCTTCTGGAAAGGAAAGCAAAAGCCGCGGTGGCCATTACTCCACCCAAGAAAACTATACCGACCCCAATCCCAATCCCAATCCCAATGCCTCCACCGCTGCCTAGAGTTATTAACAGCTTCTTCTTCTGCTTCTCCGCCACAGTTTCAGAGTTTCTGGGCTCCTCCATATCCATGGCGTTCCTCGATCTTTATGCTCTGCTTCTTGATATTACAGATTAATCTTGAGCCAACTCTCTCTTGGTAATTTGGGTAAGATCGAAGACAGAGTTAGGATAGGAAATCATCGATCATTTGGGTAGATATGATGATATCTTTTCATGTTAATTTGGAGAGGAAACTGCAATCCATGATAAGATTTTCATAATTCTCCAGGTGGACTCCGCGGGACAGTGGACGTGGTGTATGGATACATATTATATATACTCGTATATGAATGGTGACAAAACTGAAAACCACAGGACTAATTAATGCATTATATATATTTATATATATATATATATATATATATGTATACACTAGGTGTGAACACCTTGCGTTTCCACGGTGAATGCCCAATAATATTATTATGTGATAATATAAAAATTAGAATTATAAATAATAATCAGTTTATTATAAATATATAGTTAAAAACAAGAAACATGGGTTAACTATAACACAAATACTTGTGACTTTTCATCAAATATAGAATTGGCATGCCTATTCTCTTCCCTTTCCTCACCTTTTTACCACGTCTCTTGTTATTTCTTTAGTCTTCTTCTTCTAAAAATTGACAAAGTTGTTGAATGAATATGATGCGCGCTGTAAGTAGACGTCGACGGTATGAGAAACTCTGTTGTCAGATGAGGTGAACCTGAAGACATATTTTCTAACTTTGAATAGAGGAACTTTGTTTTTCATTGGAGTTGAACAAACATAAACCTGCAAATTTGAAGAAGAGATTGAGAAAAATCAATAATAATAAATAAATAAATTTTCTGTAAACAAAAAATATGTTCTAAATGAACGTATATATTACGAAAAGTTACACTATTAATGTGAATTGGGCATGCACATAAGGATTATAAACAATAAGAAGTTGTTTTTCTTTTGAATGGACTGAAGATATATATATATAGATTATAAACAATAAGAAGTTGTTTTTCTTTTGAATGGACTGAAGATATATATATATATATATATATATATATATATATATAGATTGTGAGCGTCTATTCATATTTTTTATGGATTACCAAGAGTCTTCTTATAATTAATAGAAAGTAATAATGGTATATTAAATAAAGGGGTTTAAGTGAAAAAAATAAACGAGTTTGATGTGAAAAAAATAAACAAATTTGAAGGGAGCAATGTAAATAATCATAATATAATTAATAGCCTTTATAGATATTTAAAACTAATAGTATATGAAAAGTCAAAAAAGAAAAGAGTAAATGAAAATAATAAAAAGTATATAATATATTTATTTGTAACAAAATCAACTTATTTATCATGATAAATGGTTAATATTTACAAATATGACTAACTTATATTCTATAGTAAATTATATTGATAAAATATGAAAGATATATGCGTGTGTGTGTATATATATATATATATACTAGTGTGACAGGCCGTTGTATCATGGGGTGACAACTTGTGATTGTTTTGCTGCACAAAAGTTGATACTTTGTTGAGATATTGAACCACCTAAAGAAAGAAAAGATCAGCTCCTCAGTCCTCCTAACGATTAATTGTTTTATTTTTGGTGTTGTTTTGTAGGTCACTTGTACTGCTGGAACAACATGTAATTATTAAAAAAACTCAAAATATTTATAATTTCACCAAAATTTGGGAGATAAATGTAATGGTATTGGTTAGATAGTAACAAAAACACATACTTCCTATGTCCATAAATAAATGTCCTTTAAAAAAGGGGCATACTATTCACAGGAACATTTTTCTGTGAGTAGTCTATTTTGCCCCTCAGGTATAAAAAAAAAATTTCCTTTTCACTCAATAATACCGTCGGGATTTTTCTCAATAATACTGCCGGCCGCCGTTGGGATTTTCGGGAAAAATCCAGTGAAAATGCAGCCTCTCTCCGGCGAGATTTCAGCTGAGAATCCCACCCTCTCCGGCGGGATTTCAGTGAAAATCCGGCCGAGGAGACCAATTTTTGCCGTCTCCTCGGTCGGATAATGACAGATCCTGCCAAAAACGGCCGGATAATCGTAGATCAGGGCAAAAAAAAAAAACAAATCCTGCCAAATTATTAACATTCATCAAAACAACCAACAAAACATCAACGAAACAAATATGAATTTTAGGCACTCACCTTTGCCTATCCGATTCATCTGGACTTTTATTCGATTTGGCCGATATTTTGCTTCCTTTTTTCTCCAAAGAAAATAGGTACACGAATCGTTATTTGCTTGCATAGGATTTATAGGATTTTTTTTTAGACCTAAGGGATATTATAGACTATTCACAGAAAAATGTTCCTGTGAATAGTAAAAATGTTCCTGTAAATAACAATTTCGTTAAAAGAATATGTTTATCCTCAATGTTGTATCACTTTAAACATCATTATTTCATCCTAAACGATTTTGAATTTTTCATAGCTAGTGACGTGACATGTTTAATTGGTCAGTATAGATATTAATAATTATTTCATAAAAATATAATCAATGAACTAGACGGTACATCCGTGCAATGCACGGTTTATGCCCAATAAAATATTAATTTGTATCGTAAGAATAAAAAGTTTAATTGTGCACAGGCTAGCATACAAATAGAACAACGAATATGAGAGCTCGTTTAAATTTATCATCTATTAACTCAATTCAATACATTTTTAGAACAATTGGAGTCTACAAAAAAATATTAAAATCAAGGAAGAAATTTTCCATCCTTAATAGTATATGGTTACCGGTACACTACCTTCATCTGACATATTCTTGTTGTTTTTGTATGTAACTTGACATCCTTCCATTAAGGATCTACTTTAGAATTGTGGAAAATTTTGAGGTTGTTGGAAAAGAAATTTTTTTTTTTTTTTTTTTGCATATTTAAACTACTTCTCTACCTTTTTTAAAACAAGAAATAATATAACAAAAGCCTGTAAAAGAAAGGAACAATCTAGAGAATACATCAAGATTTATAATTTTACATACATGATACATTGTGAACTAATAGGAAAGAGAATTTTAACACGATAATCCTTCAACTCTTGATAACTAAAAGTTTTCACATAAAAAAATTGCACCAACAACAAAACAATTTAAACAAAACAACAAATTAAAGTAATCAACAAAAAACTTAATGGGAAAAGAAAATTCAAGAAAGGATCTATGCAAATCACATATTATTAGATGTGTAAAATGTCATAATTTTTAATAGTAAAATATAAGAATAAAATTTCTCATTTCGAGAAATTAGTTAACATATTTAGAACATAATAACTCACTAATCTTGATGCACTTCACAACAATTTAAAAGAGAATTTCAGTGTTGTTTAAGACTGAGAGAACGAAGATGGTTGAGAATATTTCAAAATGCCATTTATAGAATGGATCAAGGAAGGAAAATATATAACTTATTGATTGTAACTAACAGAAGGTGAAAGAAAAGCAATAGTTTATTCATATTTATAATGATAGAAGGTGAAGCAAAGAGGCATACAACATATTATTTCTATTTGTAATAAATAAATGGTGAAACAAAGAGACAATAGACGTTTCCTATTCTTTAGGAGTTAAAAACTAATACTCTCAATTATCAATTGAGTAATTAACTTCATGGTGAAAATGTTTAGAAAATGTAAAGTTGTGAATTTAAGATTATAAGTCTAAAAAAATAAATAAATAAAGTTTTATTTTTATAAAAAAAAAAATTGTACGGAACCTGAAAGTTGGTCTCATGCCTTTTTTTTATATATATAAATAAAATCCTTAAATTATATAATTAAAGTTTAAATTTTTGTTGACCTATTGGTGTATATATATAATTTTTGTGAGATGTACTTTTTATAAATATATAAAAAAAAGTGAAAGAATAAAAATGCAATGCTCCTATAAAGGAGTGAAAGAGCCACATATAAAAATAAATAAAAAACAAAATTATTTAATTAAATGGTAGAAAATAAAATAAGTTCACTCAATATTTAACTATTAGATATTAAGCTTATGTGGCATTCACATAAATAGTTAAATTAAAGCTCTATTAGACATAAATTAAAAAGATACTTATTAAATTAAAATTCAATGTGGCAGCCACATGGCACTCTAATATCAAACCTATATTAGTTTATATTATATAGGTTTTTTTATATATAAATAAAATCCTTAAATTATATAATTAAAGTTTAAATTTTTTTCGACCTATTGGTGTATATATATAATTTTTGTGAGATGTACTTTTTATAAATATATAAAAAAAGTGAAAGAATAAAAATGCAATGCTCCTATAAAGGAGTGAAAGAGCCACATATAAAAATAAATAAAAAACAAAATTATTTAATTAAATGGTAGAAAATAAAATAAGTTCACTCAATATTTAACTATTAGATATTAAGCTTATGTGGCATTCACATAAATAGTTAAATTAAAGCTCTATTAGACATAAATTAAAAAGATACTTATTAAATTAAAATTCAATGTGGCAGCCACATGGCACTCTAATATCAAACCTATATTAGTTTATATTATATAGGTTAGATATATTTATATTTATATTTATATAAGTTGAATACGGAGGGTTAAATATGGAGGTTAATTTAATATAGAAATTTGAAAAATAACTTAAAGAAGCTAAATGGACAGAAGAATATGTTATCTAATTAAAATAGAGAAAATAAAATTTAAGTTTTTGATAAACAAGTATTAAATGTTCTTCTTATATTGCCTTTATATGGAAAGTTTATTAAATTATGTGCTAATTTGGCAGCCATGTGGCATTATTTAGAGGTAAGTTACATCTAAGTGATAATGTATATTACATTAAATGCTAGACTTATGTGGCATCCAAGTGACAGATTGAGGTGAAACTTATATTACTTTCTATTATATAGGGTATATATATATATATATATTAAGATTACGGTATATCCTTCATCTGCATTTCATTGTATCTGCTACATCCTAGCTTAGAAATTAATTTTTTATAAGATTAATGGTAAAACTAGCTAGTGTATGAAAAGTAAAAGTTAGATGGTTCTATTCTGTTCCACTGGAAGAGTCCAGTGGTACCATTATTTATGATGAGCAATGATATACTCAGCAACAAACAACATCACAAAGCAAACTCATTTGGCATCATGGCATCATTCATGGGCCAATTATTTGATATAATAAAAATATAACCAATGAATGCATGCCACATGAGTTGCTATCAAAAAGTTGCTATGATTTGTTGCTAAGACTATCATTACTCATTTATGAATTACAATGTACAATTCTATAATAATGGATTCTTCTAATAGAATATAGTGTCATGCTAAAAAAAAAAATGGTGTATGTAATATAAAAAATAGTGCATATTTCTTAAAGAAATAAAAATAAATAAGAAGTATCGGGTATAAGTTATGCATGTTTAAAAAAAAGTAAGGCATGTGAAATAAAAAGTAGTAGTTATTACTTTTTTTAAAAAATTAAAAAAGTAACCACTTTAAATGTAAGCGTATGTTTTTTCAATAACAAAATAGCGCCTCTAATACAAAAAGTATTGCCTGTAAATAAAATTTTAAAAAAAGTTATTATAAGAGAAAAAGTAGTGTTTGTAAATAAATAGAATTATTTTTTCTAATAATAATAATAATGAAAAAGGTTATTTTTGCGCGCATGTGCATGTAGTGGGGTCTCATGTTGAACGGTATATTCATTTGACAGGAGATTGTTTTTTCCTAAACAATATTAAAGACATAACTTTTTATATGGGATAAAAAGAATATTATTTTGAATTTTTGGACTAAAAGGTATTCTTCCTACATGGTTGGATTTTGCAAACCTGCCCCTCCGGTTTTTATTTTGCTTTTATAAGAAAATAATACATAATTGACTGAAGGAGGTAGGGGCGGATCTAAGAGGGGGTGGGTGGTCTCCGGAAACCCATCACCACCTTTAATAATTATGTATATTTAATTAATAATTTTTTTTATATGTATTTTACTGTTAAAAATATTTTTATTTATATTTTGGACTCTTCAAAAAATTTTAAAATGTATTTTATGGATTCAACACTGAAAGGAGGCATGAACATTGATGAATCTATTTTATTTTTAGGGAGCATTAATGAATCCTAATTGACTGATCATGATTGTTTTGTGTTTTAGTGGAGAATTCAAAACGCAACACCTAATTTAATTCTTCTTGACGTTCGATATTCAACATTGGCGGGTATTTTCCTTGGATTGACTTCTCCGCAGTTTTTCATGATCGATTCGCCTTACAACATGTCAATATCTACCAAGCTTTTATCCTATGGGGAAAATTTTCCTTAAGGCAGTAGAAATTTTAAAACTAATAAATATGGTGTAATTTTTACACTACTTTTTCTCTTATGTTTTCTTTCACTGAAGTTTTTTTACATAACTTTTAATAAAGACAGTACAGTATTAACTAAGAATCAAAACATAAAAATATATCTGAATAGATGCAATCACCCTGAAATTTATTATTGTTCTTTTTTATGTTTTAAGAATGTGTTTGGCTTTGGTTTGGGTTTCAAATCCCAAACAAAGCCAAATCATTTTTTCTTTGTAAGTTTTGAACATTGATTTTGAAAACAATTTTCAAAAAATATGGTACTCATCCCTCCTCGGAAACTAACGCCGCGTCGCCACCACCGCCCATCGCACCCCCCACCGTTGTCGCTGTCATCACCCACCACCCACCACTGCCACTGGGAAGGCCGAAGGTGGTGGTCGGCGGCGACAGCCTGAGGTGGCAGCCAAATGTGCATGGTGGCGGCTTGGGGTGGTGGTCGACGGTAGCGGCCGAATGTAGACGGAGGTGGTGGGCAGGGGTGGTTGTCGGAGACCGGAGTTGGTGGCTGAATGTGCTCGGTGGCAGCTGGAGGTGGTGGTCGACAGTGGCAGCCGGATGTGGACGGAGGTGAGCGGTGGCAGCAGCTGGCGGCCGAGGTGATCGGCGATGACAGTGGCCAAAGGTGGTGGCAGTCATCGGCAGTGGTAGCCGAAGATGGTGGTCGGCCGGAGGTAGACGACGATGGCAGTCGGAGGTGGTGGTTGGTGGCTGGAGGTGGCGGCGGATGTGGGTGGGGGCTGCCGGAGGTGGTTGAAATAAACCCATAGTTTGAAAACCTTGTTTCTTTGTAAGTTTTTGAAAACATTAATTTTTTGAATCAGTCTGAAAACATGTTTTTGAAAACCCAATTTCAAAACCTAACTTCAAAATATTGAAAAGAACAGGCCCTAAGTAAAAGAGAATCTCTACGTATTATCAAACTATTCTTCTCAATACTTATCTTATAATATCGTGTGAAGCTATGTCGATTAGTTAACCATTCAGTTCATATTGCTCCTTAAAATATCAAGTTGAAGTTGGTTGGTTACAGGATGTGTTAATGCAGGACAGAAAATACTAAACCCAGGACGAAAAAATAATACTTTACAGTTCATACTTATTTCACTCTTGCCCCTCCCTCTTAGCAACAGGCCACCACTACACTGCCAAACGCAACCCACCACCACTGCCGCCGCCGATACCAGACATGCCACCGCCATAATTTCTTCTTCTTCTTTTTTTCTGTTTTAAGATCCGCTCAGATCTGGAACTTGGAGAGCCGACTGCTAGAAGGGAAGGGCAGGGTTGAAATAGGTACGAAGGGTAAAATATTATCTTTTCGTCTTACGTTTAGCACCTTTTCGTCCTGCCTTTAATACCTCCGGTAATTACAAATCCAAGCAGAATCCATCCTTAGAATTATAACATCTAAAGTATATATAACCATTCTGCACATTGCTCCTTAAAAGTGAAGTCGATAAGAGATTTTACACTAGTCAAATACTCAACGAATATCTGCCATTAATTATTTCCATAGCTTATGCAGTGACATATTCTTCCCCGTGTCCTTCTTCATTACTTTAGCAACAACCATTTCAAAACCCACATACCAGACATCTTCGATTCTGTACAATACAACCTTAAATTATGCGCCTGATGCACCATTCTGTCTTCTTCAAATGAATCGATCCCACGCTTCAAATTCATTTTTCTCAAAGGAAATTTCAAAATATCGAATTAATGAGAATCTGCATTTGGATTTGGAAATCCAATTCTTCCAGGTCTATGGAGGCTTGATCCAAAATTCTTATTCGATACCTCAAACCATCAAGTTGCATGGTTACTAAGAAGCTTCACCATTGTCCGCTGAACCTCACTCTCAACATTGCCACTGATTTAATTAGCCACCAATTTTGCCAACAATCTAGCAAGCCTTGGATATGTTCAGTACCGTTGTAAAGTGCCCAAAACAATAAACAAACTAGTAATTAGGTTAAATTACTCCATTGGACCCTTAAGTTGAGATGTTGTATCTGTTTGATCCTTTAAGTTGAAATTATTTCATATTGGTCCATTAACTTGAAAATGTCTTTGAAAATTGACCCAAAATTCAAATTTAGACAATATTTGAGCTATTTTCGGTTAACATGTAAGATTCACACACATTAATACAAACAAAAAATAAATGTTAAATCATTTTGTTCACCCTTAATTTAACTTGATACAACTCACGTGTTAGTCGAAAATAGCACAAATATTGTCAGAAGTTGGATTTGTTGACCATTTTGAAACAAGTTTTCAAGTTAGGGGACCAAGATGAAACAATTTTAAGTTAAGGGACTAAATAGAGACAACATCTCAACTTATGGACCAATAGAATGATTTAACCTATAAATGACACTTTAATCAGGACCAATTTTGACCATGTTCTACCTTAGCATTGGCACATGACTCCACTTTTTGTGGGGCCCATATATATATATATATATATCTACCCTATATAATAGAAAATAACATATATATTATATGAGGGTGCCACGTGGCACTAGTGCAAAATGAGACATTGGAGGCGGGTGTAGAGGGGTTTTGGAGGCGGGTGTCCAGTGTGTGCACCCGCCTCCAGTGCGAGCGCCCCCGCCTCCTTTCATGGGGGTTATTGGAGGCGGGTGCCTCTTGCACCTCCAATAACCTCCAATAAATGGTTATTGTAGACGGACACCCGCCTCCAATACTCCCGAGTACAAAATTTAATTTTTTTTTTTTCAATTTATGCATTCAGTAGGAATCAAACTCATGCCTGCAGAATCACTTAACTCTTGCACATTAAATTTACCACTAGGCTACATATACTCTTATATTTAAGGTTAAAATCGAAAGTATATATTTATATATTTCCTTCTAAAACTTGTTGTTTTTATTACCTACTAATTTATTGCCTTGCTCGAATCTTGACAAATTTTCAAAATTATTTTCAACAGTCCAAAACAAAGACAATTTTCGAAAATGTATTGAAAAATTCGCAAAAATGCACCCGCCTCCTTTTCGTGTTTTGGAATTGGAGGCGGGTGCAAATCCTTTCCACCCCTCTTTGGAGAACACCCGCCTCCAAAGGGGCCCCTCCATTGAGGAATTCTGTAGTAGCGTGGCTGCCACATCTAACATATATTTAATAATGTTAAAGCTAACAAGGCACCCATGTAACTGTCACATTGACAAATAATTTAATAAATATTTTTGTTTTTTATGTCTATATAGTAGATTTTTAATTTAACCATTCATATGAATACCACGTAAGATTAATATTTAAATTTATCGAATGTATAAATTTTATTTTCTCATTTTTAATTAAATTTTTTTTTTTTTTGTCTTTGCTAACTTCTTAATTTATTTTTTCAATTTTTATATTAGATTAACTTCATATTATATAAGATCATCTATATGTATAAATATGTATAATCATGTTCGTCAAAAGAATAATAATAATCGTAAATATGTATATATCTTTTCTATTAATAATCGGCCCCCTATCGTTTAAAAAGCTACGAAGAATCCCCCTATGTTTTTCTGATATCTGTAACCGTTAAGTTTTTCATCCATTTTAACAGTCAAATACAAAAGTCAACTACTTTTTGAGTAAAATGACATATTTACCCTTACAAATATAATGTCATGTTTATCATTCATGCAATGACATATTTACCCTTAATAAAAATATAAATATATATATTTTTTTTTATTTAAAATATTTGGCTTTCAAATATTTATAAATTTAATTTTTTTTCTTCTTTCTTTAAATTAATTAAAATTTAATTACTGTTTCCTTTAATTATTACTTCCGTTTTCTTCTGCAAATCATAATTTTTAATCTTAATTATTATTTTCTCTTTTTTACAAATTATAAATCTTTTTATATTTTAATTATTGTCTCGTTTTTCTTTTACCATTCATAATCTTTTCAGATCAGGATTCATACTTGACGTTCTGAACCAAAAAAAACAAACAATCGAAATAGATCAAGTTAAAACTAAAAAGCTCACAAAATCAGAGATAATGAGGCAAAGAAAAAATAGTACACCCAAATCAGTTCCCATTCACATTTCCAGATCAGATCAATTGTGAAACTAACAAAAGAATTCGTTCTGATATCATTCCAACACAATCACAAACATCAAATTTGACTCAAAACCAAAAACGAAAAACTAAATCACAAACATAGTCTCAGTAATCAAGCATTTTACACATCCGAAAGAAATTATCACGAGGCAGAACGCACACAATTCACCGCCAAAGTTATCTAGGGTTTAAATGGAGCACCGAAAGAGCTCAACATTCTCCTTTCGCTGGTCGCAATCCCAAGCCCGCCTCCAATATTAATAACTTCCATAGCGGCACCCAAGCGAACTAATTCGCAGTAAATCTATGCGGCATCACCAACGCCATCGGCAAGATCAATCACCAGATCGATTTCCTCATCTTGTTCGAGCACAATTACGGTGTTCAAACACAACTTCGGAACAATCATCATTTTCCATTGCAGCTGTTGCTCCAAACTTTGATCCGATGTTGCTTTCGATTCTTTTCTGTCTATTCCGATCTGCCCAGATCTAGTCGCAACCTCAGATGTCACCGTCGTGCTGTTGCCGTAGCAGATCTTGAAGCCGCTCTTGACCGGAATCGACGATGGGCGATGGGGTCTGTTTTTTTTCCATCGCAATAGAGAGAAAGGAATTAGAGGTGGAGGTGAAGGTGATGGAGATGGTGGGGGAGGGGAGAGGGCGGCGTGAATGGTAAGGTGATGGAGATGGAGAGGAAGGGGAGAGAAGCATGAAAGAGATGGAGATGGAGGGGGAGGGCGGCGGACACAAGAGAGAGGGAGAAGGGGAATAAATGATAGGGTTAAGATTTGGAAACATAATAATATTAAGATAGGTAAAAAATTATAAAAACAAAACAAAAATAATAATATTATTAAAATGACAAAACTAACCTTCTCATTGTTAATTATAACGAAAATTTTTAACGTTACAGATATTGGAAAAACATAGGGGCTCTTCGTAGCTTTTTAAATGATAGGGGTCCGGTTAATAACTTTCGCTAACCACAAGGGGGTTTTAGGTAATTTACCCATATAAATAAATGACTTTTATGTGATGCATGTTTGTGTAAAATATAATATTAGTTCATTTAAATTCATTTTTATTTTCTGTATTATTATTGTTATCCGCTAATCTTTTTTTAATTTTGTGACTTTTCATATACTATAAGTTTCAAAAAGACTCTTGATTATGTGATGATTATTTACTTTGTTCACATCAACTTCCTTTATTTAATTTACAATTAGTAAATGATTAAGGCCCCGTATGATATGCATTTTGAAAGGTGTTTTAGATTTTAAAATTATTAAAGTTATATTAGAAATGTAAAAAGGTGTTTGAAAAATGTAAAAGGGTGTATTGGAATTGATGATAAAGTATTATAAAATAAAAGTAAGAGTGAAATGAGATGGAAATAATTGTTGCCATACGGGGCCTAATTATTTGAAGACTTTTGGTAATCCACACAAGAGAATGAATAGACACTTTACAATATATATATATATATATATATCTTAAATACATTAAGATCAAAAATAACTTTCTTCTTGTTTAAAATCTTTATGTGCATGTCCAAGTCACGTTAACTGGGAAACTTTTCGTAATATATGTACGTCCATTTAGAATATATTTTTCTCAATCTCATCTTCAAATTTACAAGTTTGTGCATGTTCTACTCCAATGAAAACAATGTTTCCATATCCAAATCTATGGAATATGTCTCCAAATTCACCTCATCTGACAATAGAGCTTCTCATGTCGTTAACGTCTATATATTTGAGAAATTATTCAACAGCTTTATTAATTTTCAGAAGAAGAAGAAGAAGTTGACAAGAGGCGAGGAAAAATGAAGCAAATAGAGTAGGCACGCCAATTCTATATATTTGAGAAAAGATTTCAAGTATCTGTATTATATTTGATATATATTTCTTCTTCTTAACTCTGTATTTATAATCAAAATTGATTACTATTATGATTAAAGTTTTTTTTTTTTAAATTTTATGCTGTCACATAATAATATTATCGGGTATTCGCCGTGCAATCGCATGGTGTTCCCATATATATATATATATATATATATATAGTTCTGTAGTCTTTCATTTATAAATTTATTTTTATTGATTTAGGAAAAAAATAAAAATTTTGGTAGTCTTTTATTCTTAATTAATTGCACATTGTTTTCATAATAAATTATATAGATATTTAAAATTTCAGTGCTATTTAATTTACATAAGTTAGAGTTTTATCCTAAATTATTTAGTTTGTTAGTATTTCAGTTGTGATTTATTCGACGGGCAAATGTGCATACTTGCCCTCAATGTTTTTGGTAAGGTGCAAGTTTGCCCTTATAATTTTTTTAGGTGCAAATATACCCTCAATGTCTGTGAATAGGTACAACTATACCCTTCACCTAAAATTCAGTTGCCACATAAAATTAAAATGCATTAGTTGACATAATTACATGGAAATAGTGATGAGTCATCCAGCTCCAGTCCCTTCTAATCATCATTAATCAGCTTCATCCATCCACTTTCACCTACTGCCTCCTTCACTCACCAGTCTAGGGCTGTTCATCCGAACTGCAGATCGGGTCGGATCGTATTTATCTGATCCGAAATTTCGGATCGGATTAGTATCAGCCGCCGATCCGATCCGATTCAAAAATTATAAATAAAAAAAAAATTAAAAAAAAAAAGAGATGAAGAAACTTTTATAGCAATGATGAACGAAGCAAAAGAGGTAAGTTTTGTTTGCTGGCCCTTCACTTTTAAGTAAGAATTGATGCATATTTGTCATCTTCTCTGAATAGAAAGAGCTCCTGTTTTGAGCTACAGAAGCGAGCTAGATCGAAAGCTTCCGCCCCTGCGATCCCAATGGAAATTCAAGTTGAGAAAGAGCTTGAAGCTATCATTGTTTGTTGTTTTGGGAATAATCCCATAGAAGAGGAAGATGAAAGGTTGTTGCAAAGCATGCTTCATTCTGTCTTCCCCACTTTAGGCCTTTTGGTGGTCAAGACTCTTCAGATCCGATCCCAATTTATGGTTTCTATAATTAATTTGAGCTCAGAGCAACGCCTCCAAGCCTGACCACCACCCCCGTTGCACTCTCTCCAATGTCTGCGTTATATGCTCCATCTATGAAGAAGGTTATGTTTTCTTTTCTTTGGCTTTGCCCTTGTTGGTTCCTCCTCCCATTTGAGGATGAAAAAACACAGACTCAATAGGATAAAAACAGAGGAAGTTTGGATCGGATCCAAATCCGATCCGAGCCGGGATTTCGGATCACTGATCCGAAAACGAACCGATCCGTTCGGATCGGGCCGGGTCGGATTTTTATTTTGAACAGCCCTTTTATTTTGAACAGCCCTATTCACCGCCCACCACTTCCCCGTCTGCACTAATCATCTCCATCCAACCTGCGAATATATCCTCAATATTTGTGTTCTCCACAAACATTGAGGGTAAATAGATAAAATATAACCATATCACCATCCTTGAACGGGCTATCTCCGGTCAGGATCAGGAAGCCAAGATGATCTATTTTTCTTCTTCACCAAATCCACTTCCGGTGGCTTATTTTCAGCCACACGAATTCTGCAGAAGGCGAAAAGGTTCCCAATTTTCTCTGTCCAATTATTAGCTCTGCGCTTCCTCCGATTCGTGGGTTTACACAGAAAAAACCCAATCACTGCTGACCCTCGTCGACTGCAAAAGCAAAAGCCTTTTGTAGCAGGCGACTTTCCCAAACCCGGAGGAATTCGCAGCCAATTCCGATGCCAACAGTTGGATCTCTGCAGCCTTCTCCACGATGATGACGACGGCCCTCCAAGATCAATCTCCATTTTTTCCCTAAAATTAATTGTCGGCCCGAGAAAGGAAGCGTGTGAAAATGAATGTTCTTCCGATATACGCAAAATTGGAGCTGTGTTCTTGTGGAGGCAATTTCTACGCTAAAACAGGGTATTCCTGTCAGATCGGCTGCTATTTGTAAGTTTTGTGACGAGTGAGGTTTTTGCAGCGTTTTAATATTCAACGGTTGTTTATTAAGGGTAATTATGCTGTGTCGTTAACATCTATAATCATCTTAATCCTATGTGGCAATTAAATTGAAGGAGAAAGGGTATGGTTGTATCTATTTACAAACCAGAATTGTTAATTGAAGAACACTTTTTACTAAATACATAACATTTTTAAAATTTTAAGTGGTAATAAGACAAATATACCCTTGATAGTTTCTAACTTTATAAAAAAAATTTACCCAACTTTTTAACTCACAAAAAATCGCCTGGCATGGGTGATTTTATCAGAGAAAATCGCCCAGTGAAAAACGCCATCCTGTGGCGATTTTCCTAGAAAAAATCGCCACAGGACGGCCTTTTTTCAGGTTTTCCCGGTTATTCGTTGGAAAATCGTTTTTCTAGCAAAAATTTACCTAACTTTTTAACTCGGGAAAAAATCGCCTGGTTTAGGCAATTTTTTCTGGGAAAATCGCCACACTGGGAAAATCGCCTGGCCTGGGTGATTTTCTCTGATAAAATCGCCCAGGCCAGGCAATTTTCTTTGAGTTAAAAAGTTGGGTAATTTTTTTTATAAAGTTAGAAACTATCAAGGGTATATTTGTCTTTTCATCACTTAAAATTTTAAGAAGTGTCATGTGTTTAATAAAATGAGTCATGCAATTAACATGCCCCTTACAAACATTGATGGTATATTTGCACATAAAAAAATTATAAGGGCAAACTTGCACCTTACCAAAAAGGTTAAGAGCAAATATGCACATTTGCCCTTTATTCGACTCCAAACGTTTTTGCTGTTTTTATGTGACATGGCTAGCTGTTGTAGTAAAGTAATGAACCTTTCCGTAGTTGTCCACTGTTTTTATACATTAAGTGACATTTTATGGATAATTTTGAAAAAAATTAACTCTTAAACCATTGAAAAAAATTCAATGGGAAAGCCGTGTGAAAAGTGTTGAAGCAATCAAATTTCAAATTTGTGACATCATAGAAGTTTTACATCTAAATTTGGTTTTAGGCGATATAATTTTGCGTCTAAGTATGCAAGAAAAATGTTATTTCAAATTTATGTGAGTTTTATATTTTATCTTATTTTTGGTTGACTATTTTTGTATTTTATGAAAAAAAATATATATTTTATTTATACATATTTCATTCTGAATAACTCATTAGTTGACGGATTATTTATCTTGTAAAAGATTCCTTAAGATTAGTAATTAATATATCTGTTTAGTTGGATCGCTTTAGTTTGGTATCAGAGCCAAGGAATATGAAAGCATATAGTTTGCATGGTTTAACACTATTTTTAAGAAAAATGAATTTCTTAAAGAAAAAAAAAACTATTAAAAACAGTGATACTCAAGAACAAAATTTTCCAGAAAATTTGGATGAACTTAATAAGTGAACAATTCTTTAAATGGAAACTAGATTGTTATATCAATTAGGAACATTTGAAAAAACTTGGTTTAAAACAAGTAGTCAAAACTACTGAGAAATCAATTTCATTAGATAATGAAGATATTGTAATACATTTATTACAAGAAAGAGATATTCAGCCATATCAAAGTACTCATAATTTTGTTCATATTAGACTTGTGCAAATTGCATTTAAACCTTTGACATTGGAAGAATTACCAAAAAGTTTTATAACAACTTTAAGAGATGGTAGAAGTTTAAATTGGAGACAATCATTAATGGGAGTAATACAATCCAGTCTGGCTTATGGACCAAAATATTTTAATGCATATCCCAATTTACCGCTTTCTTACTGATGTTAATATAGTTAAAGCTTTAACATTAAATGTTAAAACGAATAGTTATAATTATGAACCTGGATCAAAATTAATATGTATATGTTATAAAATTTATTATAAGCCATTATATACGATGAATCCTGATTATAAAACAAAACAAAAGGATTTAAGTGAAACAATACTAATTGAATCTAATTTTAGTAAGTCAAAAATAACGACCAGAAGGACTATTAAATGTGAAATCCCTATTCCTCAGCAATGGAAAATGACACAAGTGGCTAAAAGCCAACCCAGGACTGAACATAATGTTCAAAACATTGTACAAACTCCTGAATGATATATATATATATATATATATATGTATACACACACAGATGGATAATACTCCATTTATTCAGGAAAAGACTTTGGGATATTCCCATAGATCTGGATTATCTAGATCAACCTCTGTCAGATCCTTTATTTCTCCTCTTATAGAGGAAGTGGAAAATATTCCACCAAGAAGTTCTACTTCTAACTTATGTGGTGAGAAAAATCACCAAAATTCTAATTCATCTTTTTATACTATAGATTATTTAGGTGGTGAAGGACATCGTCATCCTGAGTCTTTTCATTCTGCATTAAATTCTAGAAATTTATATTCCAGTAATTTACGTGATGGAAATAACTGTCATGATGCTTCATATTCTTATATTCCTGATTATATTCCACCAAGAAATTTTAGTGATGAGGATAATCATCATAAGATTTCGAGTGATGAGAAAAATCATCATGTTAATTTATTATATAAAAATAAAGAAAATATTGTTAAAGGTGTTTATAATACTAAGGAAGTAGATATAACTGAATCTGAAATGAATTTTTCTATATAAATAGTACAACTAATAAAATTAATTTTCAAAGAGGCTATTTAGCCAGGCAAAAAGTAAAAGCTAAATGTAGCTTGCCAAGGTGGGAACCATTTAGAAAGTAGTTTCTCTCCTCTTTTTCTGATGAAGAAAAGAATATATTCAAGAAGAATTTTATAAATTCTTATATGGTAAAAATATTTTATTTCCTTTCGTACTATGGTTTGTTTCAAATTATATTGAACCATATATTTCTGTCATAGAAAGAGATTATAGGTTATCTAATGGTAATATTTTGAAATGAGTATTTCCTCCACAACAATCTTTTCAAATTGAAAAAGATAAAAAATATTAAATTTTAATGCTTTCTCTAAATCATTTGATGAAGATACATTGTCTATTACTGTTAAACAGATTAACAAGATCATAGAACAACAAAATTATATAAACATATATTTAAATGTTTTAGGTGAACATATTATATCATTACATGATAGAATTGATAGAATTCTTAATATAGATGCTTATATAGCAAGTAGTTCTAATAGTAATTCAGGAGTAATCAGCTTCTCCTAGTCTTCATCCTCCAGCTAAAATAAAATATTTTAGGTTTAAATCAATAATAGATCTAGAAATATTACTAGATAATAAATTTAAAGGTTTAAAACTAAATACTCTAGAAGAAGAATTTTCAAAACAAATAGATGAAAATTTTGATTATAAAAAAATAATAAAATAAACAAATTAAGTAAATTCGCTGATAGGCCAACTCAAAGAATAAATTATTATAATAGACCTTCACTTGTAGATATTCTACATGAAGAACAAGAATTTATAATAAATAATAGTTATAGCAGTAAAAATATTTATGAATGGAATTTAGATGGTTATACTAAAAAGAAAATTTATAATTTGGCACATAGAATGCTAATGTATTGCACAATTAAAATGTTAGTGGGATAATTATTTACTGGTCAATTAGAAGGCTGATGGGATAATTATTTATCTCAACAAAATAAAGATGAAATTTATAGAACTATAAATCAGGAAGGAAGTCAATTAATAGAAAACTCGGTTTATACAATGATAGTAACAATTTTAGAACATTTTACAAGAAGAATTTCTGATAATAGAGAAAATATTTGCACTTTATTACAAAATTTAAGGTATAAAACACTGTTTGATTTTAGATGGTATAAGGATGATTTCTTAATAGAGTCATGGAACTTCCAGAAAGTAATAGTAATAATTGGAAGTCAAAATTTATAGATGGTCTTCCCAGCTTATTTGCTGAAAGAGTTAGAAAAACTCTAAGAAATGATAGAATAACTATTCCTTATGAAGAATATACTTATGGTAGATTAATTGGAACATGTGTCCAAGAAGATTTATTATTATGTAATGAAATAAAATTAAATCAACAAATTAAAATACAAAGATTGACTGAAATAAATCAATTCGGTTAATTTTGCAGTCAATTTGGGATGGAAATTCCAACCCAAAGAAAATATCTACAGATAAAAGTGAAAATAAATTTTATAGGAAAAAGAGAAAATATTCTCAGAAGAAATTTGAAAAAAGAATGGAAAGAAAAAATATTAGATTAGCTAAAAAAGCTAATAAAAAAGATATTAAATGTTATAAATGTAGAAAAATGGGTCATTATGCAAATAAATGTAAAATGAATAAAAAGATTAATAATATTGACATAGGTGAAGAATAAAAAGATAAATTATCAAAATTATTGTGAAATTCAGAATCAGATTCTGAATCAACATCTGAGTCAAATATTGAATTAGAAGAAAATTTTTCTGAAAATATTAATAATCAAAGTTTCAGAGATATATCATCTGAAGAAGAAATTTGTTGTAATCCTTGTAAAAAAGGAAAATTATGCTTAAAGAAAATAAATCAGGATAATTCTGATAATGAAGAATTTTTATAAAAAAATTTCACATTTTAAAGAAATGGATTTAAATGTTTTAACAAATAATAATATTTTAGAATTTTTAAAATTGGTTAAAAACCCATAATTAAGGTCAAATATAATTGATCACATATAAGATATTCCATCTACTAGTAAATATGATACTAGTGAATTAGAATTTACAGTGGATAATAATCCATATACAATGACAGAAGTTTATAAACTTTTAAAAGGGAAAAGTAATATGATTTCTCAATCAAACATAACTATAAATGATTTGAATAATGAGATTAATAATCTCAAAAGAGAAATTCAATTTCTAAAAAATGAAAATATTATTTTTAATGAAAGAATATCTAAATTAGAAATTCCTAATGTTATGATTCCTAATATTATATCTTTTCAAGAGACTGAAAAGGAAATATTAAATGATAAATTTTTGAGTACTTTAGACATTATTACTTCTCAAAAATGGCATACAAAAATTATTCTTCTTATAGATAATAATTTTAAAATTGAATTAAAAGCACTTATTGATAGTGGTACTGACGTAAGTGCAATACATGAAGGATTAATTTTTACCAAATATTTTCAAAAAACAACTCATAGTTTAAGGCATGCTAGTGGACAACTAGATATTCGTTTTAAGCTTCCACGAACATATATTTGCAAAATAAAGTATGTATTCCTGAAAGTTTTTTATTGGTTAAAAATATAACTGTTAGACCTATGGTCTTAATCTTAGTTTTGATGATAAGATAACAAATATATGATTTTAGTTAATACTTTGCACTTGAAGTTATTTGTATAAATAATGTACAAAAAGTGCAGTGTTGAAGCTATTGAAAAGAAGCCAAAGTCCAAGAAAAAGAAAGAAAAGTTCAAAAGAAGACCAACGCAAAAAACGGCGAAGAACAGAGTTCAAATGAAGAAACGACAAGCAAAACAAGAAAGCTTCTAACCCGAGTGTAGATAGGGTGTCGACTTCGAAGCTAAGCCCAGAAAGTGTCTAACCCGACCTTCGAACTCGAACCTCGACCTTGAACCTTGCCAAGAAAGTGTCGACTCCGAGCCTAGATAGGGTTTTAACACCCTTTGAGGCTACTGGCCGAAAAGAGGAGAAAAATTGTGAAGTTTTCGAGCCCGACCTCAACACCATCTCGACCTCGAAGCATGCTGCCCATAAATGTTCGACTCCGAGCCTCGACACCCTCTTGACTTCGAAGCTATTGAAGAACAACTAAGAACAATGGAAAGAAAAGAAGAAGAGAAAAGCTGGGAGGAGGAGGATCGGTTTTAACCGATACCGAGAGAGGTTATAACCGATCTGAGAGGTTATAACTGAACAAATATCGGCAATGACCGATTCAAGTGCTGAGCGCAAAACTGAAGAATTCAAAACATCGGTTTTAACCAATCACATATCGGTTATAACCGATCTTGCGTCAGAAACGCCATTCTCTACAACTAGCTGTTAAAGAGCCATTGTGAGCCATTTGGACACTCCTATAAATACTCCCAAGCTGCAAAATGATGGGTAATCATCCCTTTCAAGTCTCATACACTTTAGAAACATTCTTAAGCTTCATATCAATGATTTGTATGTCAAATTAACTAGTTAAGGTAGGATTGGAAAGAGGCCTTTGTGCCCAATTGTTGTGTCATTTGTAAACTCCCTTGTGGAGCTTTTCATCATTGTAAACACATCTAGAAAAGTCCTAACTAAAGAGTTTGAGTGTAGGCAACTTGTATTAGGCAAAGTCCTAAACTCTTGAGTAAAGAGTTAGGCAAGAAGAAAGGGGGAGCAAGAAGAGAAGGAGAGATCCAACTTAAGAGATTGAGTTTGGGCAATTGTACAAGTCCCAATTTGAGGTAAGTTGGGCATTGGGGTTAAAGACTTATCCAAGAGTTTGGATTAGGCAAAGGGTAGAAATCCTAGCTTAGAGTTAAGATAGGCATTTGTCAAAGTTTTGATCAAGAGTTTGATTGAGCAAAAGTCCTAATTGCTAGGCAATGAAGTCTTGAGTAAGACCTAAAGTCCTTGAGGAAGGATAGGGCAAAAGATTCATTGCTAGTCTTAGGCAATAGAAAAGTCTTGAGATTAAGAGATTAGTATTGAGCAATTGTAAGGGATTGAAACATTCCTTTAAGTGTTTTCTAGTTGATTAGAAATCTCAGGTTGTAGATCTTGGGGAGTGGAGTAGGATTCAAAGAGAATCTGAACCACTATAAATTTGGTGTGTTCTTGTTTTGCTTGTTTAATTGCTTCCTTGTTTTGCAATTCACTAATCACACACTCACTTAGAAATCTAGTTTTAAAGTGTTTTAAAACT
The DNA here is from genome assembly GCA_016801395.1 of Leptodermis oblonga. NCBI lineage: Eukaryota > Viridiplantae > Streptophyta > Magnoliopsida > Gentianales > Rubiaceae > Leptodermis > Leptodermis oblonga. Next base: position 20,154,781 of record CM028760.1, read on the forward strand.
TGTCTTTGAAAATAGTTTTTCAAAGTTGATCTTTTTTGTAGAATAAATTTTTAAAAGGTCAAAAACCTAATTTACTCCCTCCCCCTCTTAGGTTGCTAGTGATAATTGGGATTTCAATAACCAACCAAGTTATACTTGGAACTCCTTTCTTAAAAAAGATTTATCCTATTTCTCATATTGATATTAATGGTTTGACAGGAATGTATGACAATAATCCTATTACATTCCAGTTTATAACTGAACATTTTACAAAGGTTTTAAATGAAATAAAAGAAAATATTTTATAAAAAATACTCAAATCAATTTTTAGAACATGAAATTAATATTTTGACTATTGAAGAAAAACTTCAAAATCCTAAATTACAGGATAAAATTAAAATGTTACTAAATAATTTTTCTATAGAAATATGTGATGATCTTCCTAATGTTTTTTGGAATAGAATAAGACATATTGTCAGTCTTCCATATGAAGATGATTTTGATGAAAAGAAAATTCCAACAAAGGCTAGACCTTGTCAAATGAATTCTGAATATCTAGAACTATGTAAAAAAGAAATACAATCTTTATTACAAAAATGTTTAATAAAACCTTCTCAATCTTCGTGGTCATGTACTGCTTTTTATGTTAATAAACATAGTGAAATTGAAAGAGGTGTACCAAGATTGGTAATAAATTATAAACCTCTCAATAAAGTTTTGAAATGGATTAAGCATCCTATTCCAAATAAATTTTTTTTATTAGATAGATTCTATGATGCAATAATATTTTTCAAATTTGATTTAAAGTCATGATATTGGCAGATTCAAATTGATGAATCTGATCAATATAAAACAACTTTTAATGTTCCAATAGGACATTATGAATGGAAGGTTAGGCCTTTTGGTCTGAAGAATGCACCTTTAGAATTCCAACAAATTATGAATGATATTTTTATTCCTTATAGTGAATTTATTATTATTTATATAGATGATATTTTAATATTTTCAAAAAATATTGTGAGTCATTTTAAACACCTTGATATTTTTAAAAAATTAATTATACAAAATGGTTTTGTAATAACTAAATAAAAAATGTTCTTATTTCAGACAAATGTTAGATTTTTAGGTCATAATATTGAAAAAGGAAAAATTATTCCTATAAATAGAAGTGTTGATTTTGCTTCTAAATTTCCAGATATAATACTGGATAAAACTCAATTGCAAAGATTTTTGGGTAGTTTAAATTATATTTCATCATACTACAAAAATTTAGCTCAAGATACATCTATATTATTTGATAGACTTAAAAAGAATCCAGAACCTTGGTCTGACAAGCATACGGACTCTGTAAGAAAAATAAAAGAAATAGTAAAATCTCTTCCTTGTTTAATGATAGCAAATTCAAATTGGAGTAAAATTATAGAAACAGATGCCTTTGACATAGGATATGGAGGAATTTTGAAACAAATATGTCCTGATAATAAACAAGAATTTCTTGTTACATATTATTCAAGAAAATGGTCTCATAGTCAAAAGAATTATTCTACTATTGCTAAAGAGATACTTGCAATAGTAAAATGTGTTTTGAAATTTTAAGATGATTTATATAATCAAAAATTTATTATAAAAATTGATTGCAAATCTACACAATACATGTTTAATAAAGACTTTAAACATGATGTTTCTAAGCAAATGTTTACTAAATGGCATGCTCATTTACCCCTATTTGATTTTGAAATTTAATACAAAAAGGGTGAAGATGATAGTCTTTCTGATTTTTTAACACGTGAATATTTAAATGCCTGATCATATCCTTATGAATTTTTACAAGTTTATGATACCATGAGGATAGGGTTCTGGCCCCTATCAAGGAAGACTGGAAGAGGTGGTAGAGGTAATAACCTTGCACAGCATGGTGACAAAAGGCTTATAGCCGAAAACATTGCTTCCAGCTCAAAGGGGAATATTTCTTCAGAGGATCCTTTATATAAGGAATTTATGGAGTTTATAACTCAAAAGAAACAAATAGAAGGTAATATTCCTCCTTCATATGCCAAAATAATTGGAGATGAAGAAAATGAAGATAATATTGCTTCTTATCAAGAAAATCCTCAAAAAGAAGTAATACTTCTTTTAGAAAATAAAGATTTATAATGGGTCAATGATCCGTGGATGCTAATGCAAAGGTATCTTGATTCAGCATCATATGCTGAAACAACTTATAAACAAAGATCATATTATGAGAATATCCTGAAATATTTGGGAACTTGTGAATATCACATTTTACCTTAGCAACTCCAAATATTTATAGTTTCAATAAAATAATTATTAAGTAGATAATATCTGCTGATGAATGGGGTTTATCTACTTTGAGGGAGAAGGAATATCTTCATCCAAAACAAAAATTTTAATTAAATTTAAATATTGGGATTATATTGATGCTCTTACAAAAGTTTTTTTATACGAAAACCAAAAGAAAAAACATTCATGGTTTATAAAAATTTTTGGGGATGTTTATAATAAACCCATACCAAGTTGGTTTTTAAATTGGTGGGTTAATTATGGCCCGTCAATAAAGGTTCTACCAGAATCATTTAAAGTATTATATATTGAATGGGTGAAAATTTCCCCAAAATTATTAGAGTTTGATAAAACTCATTTATGGATCGATAATATTAGTCCAATGTATTTCTTTATTGAATTCTCTATTCCTTGGGTCTGGAAATGGAGTCCAGAAGTGGGTTATACTCAACCTAAAATTCCTTGTCTCAGAAGAATTAGTTATACTAAATTGTGGGATAAATTAACAAAGATCGATGCAGCATCAGGAAGGCTCCATGGACAGGAGCTGATTGATCAAATCAAACAAAAGTTGCAGGATTACCAACAATAGAAGGAATCTCAACAAAGGGAGGAAATTAGTCCCTTTCAACACATTTTTAGAAGGTTGCAAATGCAGAAAGGAATCATTTCCAGAGAAGAAATAATCCAATCATACATGGAAGAGCTCAAGAAAGACTTGGCAAACAATTTGGATGATGCAAAATCTGATGTTTCAATGGCTTCAAGATCAAATGACAGCCAATGCTTAGCAGGAGAATCTCAAGATCCAAATGATGATGATCTGGATTTGGAAGAAATTTTCTTAAGGGTTAAAAACACTGTTGCTGATTCTATCAGTTCAATGAATGATAAAACCGCGTGATGAAGACATAAAGGAAAGTTAATAGTGAAAGTTGTTCTAATAAGACAGCTCAATAGTATTCGTCATAATCACGGATTTCAAATATTAGATAGGTTACTATTCCGGATTTCAAATTCATAATTTTGAGTCCATTTGTAATAGGTTTGAAGTACGGCGATTAGCACCTATATATACTCTTGCATTCAGAAGAAGGAGGCATCGACTTCTTTGCATCCTTACTTCATTTTCCTTATCCTTTTTTGTGAAATAAATTTCTATTATCCTCTTTTCTGAGAAGCATCTTGAAGACAACAAACAAGTAAGTTTAAGTTTTAAAGTTTTCAAATTTTTTTAATATAAAATTTTATTTTGTTTGAATTTAGCCTAAAGGAAGGCTAAATCATTTAGTGTTAAACTATGCTAACTATTATGCTTGATTGTTTTATGGATTTATGATTCTGGCTTAGACGATGTCTCTAAATTCATATGTTAATTATTGATCAAGGTAGGATGGTATAATCTGGCACTATGACTTATTCTTGATGATCCAGGATCTTGCCCGTTGAAGCCGTCTGGAGGCATTTAGGGCTCTTTATCCATTTTTCATTCTGAATAACTCATTAGTTGACGAATTATATTATCTTGTAAAAGTTTCCTTAAGATTTGTAATTAATATATATGTTTAGTTGGATCGCCTTTAGTTTGGTATTTTAAAAATTTACAATAATATAAAAGATGCTCAAATTCATCACACTTGGCATCATCGATGAACAATCCGATTCACATTAACGGCCACAACTTTTCTATGTGCGCAGGGAATTCGGGGATTAAGAATCATAAATTGTATTTGGTTTTTTCTTCTTCTGGAGATCCTCTATGCTTTGTCCTCCTAAGGTGTCCATCCTTGGTTCTAAAGTTAATTATTGTTTTGCTTTTGTACTTTTATCCTCCTAAGGTGCAAGAGTGATGTTGATTTTGTGATCAAAGAGCTTAAACGAAAGAACCGATTTAAAGTTTAATATTCTTGTTTTATGATCGATGATAAGGACCAGTCAATTTAGAAGGAGTGCTTCTTTTTTCTTTTTTTCTTTTTCTCAATGAGTTGAGTGTATATATATTTAGAGTGAACGACCTTTAATATACCTTTACTTTTCAAAAGTGTCCGCTTTGGTACCTAAATTTTTTTTTTAGCCACAAATGTACCTGAACTATTTTTTTAGCCACGAATGTACCTAAACTAATTTAAAGGGGACAAAAAGGCACTTTGCCGTTAACTCTCCGTTAGACATAACGGAATTAACATCATATGCACCTCACATGCCCTTTTGGAAGGGCATTTTTGTCCCTTCATTGTTTATCGTCTTCTTCCTTCTTCTTTTTTTTTCCCCTTTTTCTTTGTCGTGTCCCCCGACGCCGGCTGCCACTTTTCTCCCTTCTCCGTCTTCTTCCTCTCTCCCTTCCTCCTTCCTGTCGCCACCGCAGTCGTCGTCCAAGAAGGTTACTATTTTGTTTTTCCCTTATTTTTGGGCCGAAATTGTGAACTTCGGTTCTGTAATCAAAAAATTGCAGAACCGAAGCTGTGCCATTTTTTGATTGTAGAACCGAAGTTCTGCAATCGAAATTGCAGAGCTTCGTTCTGTAATAAATCGAACCTTGTTTCCGTCGTCCTCCTCCCTCCCCATTGTCGTCGTCTTCGTCTCATCAATGGAACCCTGCAACCGAGCCTTTGATGATTACGCTTGCTTCATTTTCCATTCTCTTTCTGGTTGTTGTTGTTTAACTATCGATGTTGCTGTTTTTGCTCTTTAATTGGATGGAGAAGAGGCTGACGGTGCCCGGAGGAGAAAGGGTGTAGGAATTTGGAGAGGAAGAGGATAAACAGTGAAAAAGAAGAAAATGAATAATGAAGGGATGAAAATACCCCTAAAAAATGTAATTCCATCAAAACTAACCGGAGTTAAGGGCAAAGTGCCTTTTTGGCCCCTTTAAATTAGTTTAGGTACATTCGTGGCTAAAAAAAAAAAAGTTTAAGTACCAAAGCGGGCACTTTTGAAAAGTAAATGTATATTAAAGGTCGTTCACTCATATATTTATGTAAATGTGTTAATTTTAAAATTTTAAATAATAATTCACTACCTTAATTAATTATTATGTAAAAATTACACCTTACTTATATATTTTGAAATCTCTATTGCTCCTAACCAAAATTTCCCCTATCCTATACATAGAGGCTCTGTTTACATGAATTTATCAATGTCAGAAAAAAGTGTAAGTTTTCTATTACTTTTTTGTCTTACCGAACTTTATTTACTTTAATCTTTTTCCATATCTTCCACTTTGAGAGATTGGGAAACAATGGCAGAGCCACATATAAGTTTGGTGGACCAATGAATTTTTTCCATAAAAAATGTTTTTTTAACTGTAAATTCCCAAAATAGGGATAATTTTCGGCAATTTCCCAATTTAGAGAAAGCGAAGTTATGAACTTTGCTTTCTGTGCAAAGGCAAAAATCGAAGTTCAGAACTGCGCTTTCTGTAGAAAAAGGCCGAAGCATAAATTTCCAAAGAAAGCGAAGTCAGGGACTTCGCTTTCTTTGGACACTGAGGGGCAACTGAAATCGAAGTTGCTAACTTCGATTTCTTTGGGAAACATGTGAAGCCGAAAAATTCCAAAGAAAGCGAAGTCAGGGACTTCGCTTTCTTTGGAATGTGGAGGAGGAACTGAAATCGAAGTTAAGAACTTCGATTTCTTTGGAAAGGCAATATTTTGCCTGAAAGCGAAGTTCAGAACTTCGCTTTCCGTCAAACTAAGCTTTTCCAAAAAAAGCGAAGTTCTGAACTTCGCTTTCAGGCAAAATATTGCCTTTCCAAAGAAACCAAAGTTATGAACTTTGGTTTCAGGAAAAATCTTCGCTTTCCAAAGAAAGCGAAGTTCTGAAAATCGGTTTCACTCAAAATACGGATTTCCAAAGAAAGCGAAGTTCTGAACTTCGCTTTCAGGCAGAATAACCCATTCCAAAGAAAGCGAAGTTTAGAACTTCGCTTTCTTTGCGAAATATGTAAAGGCGAAAAAATTCTAAGAAATCGAAGTCAGGGACTTCGATTTCTTTGGAATCTGGAGGGGGAACCGAAATCGAAGTTAGGAACTTCGATGTCTTTGGGAAATATGAAGCCGAAAAATTCCAAAGAAATCGAAAGTGGGAACTTCGCTTTCTTTAAGGTGAAATCGAAGTTGTTAACGTCGATTTCTTTGAAAGTTCACTGAAATACTTCGGTTTATCTGGGAAATCTGTGAAGCCGAACATTCCAAAGAAAGCGAGTTAGGAAGTTCGCTGTCTTCTGTAATAGAAAATTACCCCGAACGCGAATTTGAGAACTTCGATTTCTTTGATAAACAAAAGAAAGCGAGGGGTCCAACTTAGATGAAATTTTCAAAGAATGAGAAGTTGCGAACTTCAAATTGTATGGGGTTAAAAAAAAAAAATTGCCGTATGGCAAGTTTGTATAAAATGGCCCGGCGGCTTCGGTGAAGTGTAGAAATTGAATCGTGGAAATTTCTTTTTCCCTTGTATTCCTTAATAATTTTGATGAAATTATTCCAAGTTTAAAAAAAAAAACAATCTATCACGAATTCATTTTGGTTTATAATGGAGACAGAGTATAGTACGATTTTTAATTGTTGCACTAAAGTTTGACATAGTACAAATTTAATGAAAAAACGGACAGAGTTTCCCCTGTAACTGGACCAAACTCCCTGTTAACAATTCACAGCAAACCACAACCATTAACATAAACAACAACAGGAAAACAGTACAACACTAAACCATCCCAAATCACTGACAAGGATCTAAAAAACATATTCATCTTCAACCCACAAAGGAAAAACAGTGAAGTATCCATTGAGAAACTGACACGGAACATTTATCAGCCCAATAATACTTTCAAAGTCAACCTCCTGTACCACAAGGGGGAGGATTTCTCATCCTACTCGGTTGTTTCCTCTTGGGTTTTTGAGCATTTGGTTTAGGTTCAACATGGAAAGAGAGCCGACGTGGGTCATCCTCATTGTAAGCGGCCGCCTTACGACGCTTATACACAATTGGCGTCAACTGCGTGCTATTTGAGCTGTTGTGTCTGTCAAAAGCCTGAAAGGTATGTTGTTGTGGGGTTTGTTCTCCACGAAGTAGTGACTGGCCCAACAACTCAGATTCGGTACGCGTGTAGCCCTCAGCATGCATTGAGTGCGTGGTGGATGCTCGACAATGTGAAAGATCTCCACCTTGTTGGACTGTGTAACCGGAAAAATACGTATCATTATTGTCCGAGACATATTGATCTCCTTCTTGATTGTGTGCTGATGTGGATGTCACACCATGGCCATGTGTGGACGTGTAGGCTCGACCCTGCTCAGACCGCGAGGAGGATGTTTCCCCTTGTGTAGGTCGTGAGGTTGTTACTCAACCATCAGTATTTTGTATCCGCCGAGTCTCTCCAGCTAAATCGAGTGCGCGACCACACATATTGCGCACATTAAGAAGCTTGGATTCAATAGGATAGTCATCCATGTGGAGATTTTCCAAAACCTCATCCAGTGACCCATAAAGTTGAGTTAAACATTGACCCTATGTTTATGAGAAAAAGAAGACATTATATAAAATATTAAAATAAACAAAATTGTACATGCGAAAGAAGTTGCCAAGTGAATTTACCCAATATTCAACAAGCGCTCCAAACGGTTGCATACCTTGGTTTAGACGGTGAGATGGATTGCCTATTAATAATCGAGTTATTCTAAAATATCATTGCATGTACGGAGAGTGATAGTGTATTGGTGTACTATTAGTAACAGCCTTACAGATGCACTCTTCTGCCGATTGCCACCACTCTATGAAATTGTAATATTTTTGAGCCCATTTTTCTCCAGCCCGCCCTCTACGGTCAGTACGGTGAAGTGTATAACCTATGTCAATATCTTGTGGCACGGATTGGTACAACCCAAACTGCCGCATGACTCGGTCTGGAGCATGCAACTCTATAACATCAAAGTTGATCAACGGAACATGCACATTCCAAATTTCCTGTCCACTCAAACAGTATGCTGAGAGTTCAGTCAACTCATCTTCACGATAAGGTTGCCAAATGAACTGCGAACAAGGTGTTTTGATTAAAACATATGTCACATATGTATCATGATTATGTAAAAGTAATACTTACATCTCCCTCCAAAAGATAGTTTAACTGGCTCCGATAAATACGTAACACGTGTGTGCTGACATTTGGAAAACTTAAAGGCATCATCCATCTATAAAAAAGAAAAAATGCATCATCTCTCCAATCGGGAAACGTAATTGCATCATCCATCTCCAAAACTAAATTGAAAATTTCAAAATGAAAAAATTGAAGTACTAGATGGCTTACTTGCAGCCCCGTGGACCAGCTGCCATATTTGGATCATTCTAAGCAATATATTCATTAAGAATTGTTGGTCGAAGTTTTGGAATTCTTTCCCATGCCCAAATCTGTAGCAGTACTAGTGGCCCACAAACACTGGCTGTGCCCTTCTTCACTGCTCTACACATTCCTCGATATAATGATGCAAGAACCGCACTGCCCCAACTGTAATTTGCTATCTCTTGTACATTTTCCAACAGTGGCAAGTACATTAACTTGCACTTTGTCCCAGACTTGTCAGGACAAATGAAACTGATAAACTCCATTAAACGGCATCTAGTATGCTGATGCACCTTAGTAACTGTAGAATTTGGTGTCAGTGGGTGAAGTTCTAAATGTCTTGCTATGCTCTTCAGTACCAAACGATCACCATCAAAATCGTCGGGGTCAGGCGCATACCCCAACAACTCAATTGCCATATTCTGCCATGCCAAAATTGATCGGACCTCTTCATCGGCTATAACTGGAAACCCATGAATTGGCAATCCCCAAATAACGGCAATATTTTGCAAAGTCACGGTTGCCTCGCCAACTGGAAGGTGAAAAGTATGTGTCTCTTGTCTCCACCGCTCTATAAGCGAAGTTATCAAATGCCAATCAAGTTTTATTTTACTGGCAACGTAAACACCATAAAAGCCAACTTCCCGTAGCAATGCTTCAACACGTGGATCAAATGGATAACCCTCTCATAAATAATGATCACAGCGTTTTATGTCTAAAACAGGTACATCCGCATCATGCCAAACCAGCTCAGATCGATGATTATGCTGGAGATTCAACACAGATGGATCCTGAGGTCCAGGGCATAACCGACCTTCCTCCATTTGAACCCCTAAAATAAAAATCAACAAGAAAGCAACAAATGTAGTAATCATGATTAATTAAATAGATCACATGTTCACAATGATTACACCCTATCAATTAAGAAACACAACATTCATAAAATAAATCATTTAGATACGTTACAAGCTAAAGCACATTAAGTTTGGATATGAAATATAAATGATATTTACGACAGTCAAGCCAGATCAGCCTACACGGTATGTTACTTTTACTTCTTATTACACGTTTCGTGTTATATATTACTGGTTATGACACTTAAAATGATGTTATTTTGGTATTAAAAAAAAATATGTAAATTTCATATATTTTTGTTGAGTTGAGAGCTAACGCTTGATCAATTGGATAGACAAAATATCAAGGAATGGATGGGCAAAGGGGCACTGTGTGTGCCGGCACCGGATACTATCTGAATAAGAAGGCTGTATATGGTCGGCCATGTCAAGACGGTATGTACATAACACTTACTAAGGACAAATTACAGCTCGACTCATAATTTTATGCCAAATTAAAAGTTAACCTTTGAACGTTTTAGTAAAATACATGTTGGTGGATTATAATGTTATCTTTAAACTACATTTTAGTCTTTCTAACTCACTTGAAAGTTATATTTCGGTTGCGCTATAAGAACTGAAATGTAATTTGCCGAAACGTCAGGGGTCAAAGAAATTATGCTAATACTTATCTTGCTGTTTTTTCTTTCTTTCTGGATAAATTGGCAGATGGGATGCTTGTTGACTCTGAGCAAAATTACTAGTTCCTCTAAAGCATTCATTGATTCCCTAAAAAGTTTGCAAGGCAGATTTCCTAATACAGAAGAAAGAAACTGGGAAACAATTGTGGAAGAAGCAAAATCTCTTGCAACTAGCACATTTGAAGAAGCCCCAAAATGGGGAAAAGAAGTACTCAATTTTTTCAGTTTTTTTTATTATTAAAATGGGGAAAAACTACAATCTCGCTAAGGAACCATTCATTTATTGAATTTGGCCTTGTATGCATTACTAATGCAACTTGTATCGACCATATGTTTCAGAAGCAAACAGGTAAATATATGCATTTTTATAGCTATGGGTGGAAGGTCTTTTGGAGGCATGTGTAGCCTTGGACGCAAACCTTGATACAATGAAGGATCATTCTTCCAATTAGCCAAAGTAATATGGTAATTCAATTCCAGTCACTCGGCTCGTGACAAAATTTTAAAATACAATTGTAACTAAACGATTATAATTAAGAACCAACATAATAGAGTAAATATAAGTCATCACCTCTCTTTGCATCATCCCTTTAAACAAGCATCAGGCAAATTTGCAGAAGATAGATGGTTAAGGGTGTGCAACACCATAGCATTTGTTCACAAAATTTTAAGGCATACCACTAACATAATATGAATTATCATATATTAAAAAAATGACAACTACGTCAACTTTTTGATATGGACATTCAGTTATGGCTGCTGGAATAGAATAAATGACAAACTCCCAAGTGTTGCATCAAAAATAAATTCCAACACTCATAGCCAAAATCCAGCAGTCACAGCATTTAGAAATAGCCAAAACAGTCCGACCCAATTAATACACACTCTACCAGAAATTCCAACAAGCAGTAAATTTCCAGTGAAAATGAAGGGTAGACTGCAGCAAATAATTTCTACCACATACAGATTCAATTCCAGCAATCTACTAAAATTTATACCACACAAAATCTGGGAATTCGGCTGTAGGATTCCATTTCCGTACTGGCCGACGTCAAAGAGAAAAACAGTACCAGTCCAAACAAAATCTAAAAACTATTACTAATGATCCCCAAACTTCAGAGTAATTGTTTCAGCCATTCTGCAATAGGTCATGTGGATTAAATAAGAGGGGATCATTCTATAAAGCAGGATATTCATAAATTGCTTATTATTCAGAAAAAGATAGAGCACTAGGAATGCCTCCAAAAGACCTTCCACCCTTATCTATAGAAATGCATATATTTACCTGTTTGCTTCTGAAACATATAGCCCCCATAGTGCACATTAAGTTTGGATACGTTACAAGCTAAAGCACATTAACATACCAAACACGTAAAGTACCTATAAATATCTCCGCAGTCATTGCAAATAGAACATAATTCTTCACTTATTTCATGTATTTTTGTTTCATTGTTTATTAAATGAAGAAATCTGAATTCTGAATTTCATTTTAGCTTTGCTCTGGTTCTGAAATCTGAATTTGAGAATTCTGGTTTGCTGAGCATGAGGAAAAAGTACTGTTTGGTGGAAGTGGGCTGTTTGTTTATATATGTTTTAATCCTTAAATGCATTTACTGACATTTTGTTTATATATGTTTTAGAGACAAGATAATAACTTTCCAAGATCTAAGCTGTTATATCATATTCCTTTCAAAGCTTCCAAACGTAGCAAAGCTCGAATCCTTTGGAACTTTGTGCAGTGAAGATCCAGAACAAGATTTTTTCAATAACATTATTCACTTGCAGGTAATTCTCAGAATGTGTTGATATATTGTGGAAAGTAAGATGTTAACTGATGTCAGCATTTATTACAAGTGTCAGATGTTTTCTGATTCCTGTTCCCATACAAACTGGATAAATCTTCTTTAAAAATGCTGTAGAAGTTCTGCTTTATTATTTTTGCGCTAGTGGGAGTTTCCAGGTTTATATCATGTTTAAGCTTTTCATATTGCTTTTGTATGCATTTTCCCCCTCAATTGCTTGTTATCATTATCAGTCTGGCAATATACTTGAGGAACTTGCACATTTATGAACTTGCACATTCATTTCTAATCAATTTCTTTTCAAAGCATTTAGAACTTAATCCTTCTGAGGAATTATGAAAGATAACCATGAAGTAGACGTTTATGAGGTTTGCTAAGAGTATTGCATTTTATTAGATCAGTTATGTAATTTAATCTTGTTTTGGTCTTAAAAATTATAGGATTACATACTTTTTAATGCGTGAATTGCATATTTTTTCATGTGCTGAAACACAAAAGAGCAAGGGCTCTGACTCGATTTACACTGGCCAATAGTTCAGGAAATCTTTCTAAGGTACTTTGCTAGTTCATCATATTACATTCCTACATTGTTCCTACATTTGCATCATGCCTAACCTCTATTGCTATAACCTTCCAGGCTATTACCACAGAAGTATTTCTCCCACTTTTCTTTGATTTATTGTTTGGGTTACAAGAAGGGAAAGGAGAAAATGTCAGAAGTGCGTGTCTGGAGGCCATTGCATCAGTTTCTGGCTGTATGAGTTGGAAAGAATACCACAGACTACTAATGTGTTGTTTTCGAGATTTGAATGCAAAACGAGAGAAGCAGAAGACTTTATTACGATTGATTAGCTCTATTCTGGATCATTTTCATTTCTCAGGAACATGTCTGAATAATGAGACCAGCGATTCTGCAGAAGATTTTCATGTTGCTGAAACTTCTAAAGGGATTGCATCTAGTTTAGAGTTGAGAGAATGCAGAGTCTCTGATGCATCTGGTGATATTCAGACTTGTATTCAGAAGACACTGCTTCCCAAGATACAAAAGTTGATGATATATAATTCTGATAAGGTCAATGTCACTGTCAGTCTAGTGACATATAATTCTGAATTTGATTTTAGCTTTGCTCTGGTTCTGAAATCTGAATTTGAGAATTCTGGTTTACTGAGCATGAGGAAAAAGTACTGTTTGGTGGAAGTGGACTGTTTGTTTATATATGTTTTAATCCTTAAATGCATTTACTGACATTTTGTTTATATATGTTTTAGAGACAAGATAATAACTTTTCCAAGTTCTAAGCTGATATATCATATTCCTTTCATGAAATACCAACCTCTAAGAATGTGATCTTCAATGTATTAGATGGGCGAGTCACAGCACGTACAACTTCAGATCTGAAATCAGAGTCTAAATGTGTATGTATGCTGTTCTTAACACCTATTACAACTTAAGTGATTGAACAAGAAATACAACTACAAGAAGATCTACATGGTAAGCTATAAATGTAAAGAACATGCCAAAGCAATCAATTTGAATTTAAGTGATGGAAGAAAAGATTTTCACAAACAAGCTAAACCACATAAAGTCAAGGACTAGCAAAAGTAGACGAAGTCACAGTTAATTTATACAGCAGAGATTGAAAATATAAAAGAAACAATTGCATTTATACAACTACAAATTTTCAGCACATCCTCAAGTGTGTGCTTTAGCCCTAGCGCGTAGTTGTGCAATATTTGGACAAGATTTTTTATTGTGACCATGTCGGCCACATGCCTTGCATTGTCTCATCCTTGGAGCATCCATCTCATTTGTAATTCTCAACGAACAACGCCTCCCATGCTGAATACGTCGACGAGACCCATTTGGAAACAACTCAAACGGCGAGGATGGCCAATAATCTTTGTGCATAAGAGGCGTGAACTGATATGCATAAGTCGCCTCCATCGTTTTAGATCCATACACTCCATCAACCAAAGATATGGGATCGCGTCCTATTTTTGCACACACTTTAATTACATGTGAGCATGGAATTTTATAAATCTGATATTTCCCACATGTACATGTTTGTTCTTGAAGATTAACAGTGTGCACATTGTTACCCTTGCTCCCATGTACCTCAGTCACTACCTGGTACAACCCATTATCCCCATGAAAAGCAGTTACGTTATGGTAGTTTGATTTGGACTGATTCCGTAGGAACCGGTTCACCACTTTGCTAGGCCAAGGATCGTTCTCCGTCACATATTTTTTGGCCTCCTTACGGTATTTATCAAAATAATGAACTAGTCGGAAAAAAGTGAATCGGACACAAGCTGTAACTGGTAATTCTCTAGCTCCCTTCAGTACTCCGTTTAATGACTCACTATGATTTGTTGTCATAATACCATATCGAAGACCGCCATCGTAACAAAGCGTCCACTTATGCATCGGTATGCCAACTAACCAGGTGTATGCTCTCTCATTTAGCTGTCAAATCTGATCCATAGTTGTATTAAATTTGCGAACCTGATGCGATCGAGCAGCCTTGTACATAAGATCATTCAGAACAGGATTCTTGAATTCCTTACTGAAGGAATCGATGATAAACAAAAGGAGGTTGTAACTGTGGATTGTTATTCACTGCATGTAATATACCCTTGTGTCGATCAGCTAGTAAACTAATGCCTCGTCGACCAGCGATGACGTGTCTGATCAAATTGTCCAAAAACCATGACCAATTTGCCAAACTTTCCTCATCTGTCAGTGAGAATGCCAGTGGGAATATATGATATGCAGCATCAATTCCAACAGTAATCAGAAGTTTCTCTTTATATTTTCCAAGCATATGCGTCCCATCAATAGTGATCACCGGGCGACAGTGGGCGAAACCATCTATGCTAGCTTTGAAAGCCCAGAATACTGAGTGGAAAATCTTGGACCCTGCATTGCCACCTTCGCGTGTCTCCACTCCACAACAGTCCCTGGGTTACTTTGTTGCAAAGCCAATAAAAAGTTGGGAAGTTTCTTGTACGATTCATCCCAATCTCTATACACTATTTTCACCGCCTTTTGTTTACCCAGCCATGATTTCTTATATGATATATCAACACCTAATCTGTGCACATCAGTCCTAACATCACATGGCTTGTAAGAGACATTTGCCTGCACATGGTCCCTTACCAAACGACCCACCATATTGCAATCAACATTAGGATGATTATCTCCTAAATTATCAGGGGTATATGTGTGGCCAACTAACTGTGTGGTAATCTCCCAATAACCATGATTTTTCATATGCGACCCCCGCAGACGCCAGTTGCAATGGTTGTTCTTATAATAGATACAACAAACAAACCAAGTTGACGCATTGGAATCATGTACTTTGAAGTGCCTATGTGCACGAACATACCACATTTTGACTGCATGCTGTAACTGTTGTTTACTGGCAAATACCATGCCCTTTGCAAGATCTGACGTAAGATCATCATCCCAAATAAGTCGCCCACTAGCCTCAAACATATCAGCCATATGATATTTTTCA